>PHNY01000536.1:5771-16568 GCA_003724115.2 Anethum foeniculum
GACATGTCTATACCATCATAACAAGCCTACTCAAGTAGTAATGTCCCTTTACAGAAACAAAAGAAGTATTTCATTTGAACTAGTGATAGGTTTCAATGTACTTATCTTATATGTTTTTCTAAATAGCTCTTATGTCTAAATGAGCTTAGGGATACCCATTCAATAGTCTCGTATAGAATAAGTGCATCTTGGAAGAAGTTCAATGAAGATTGTTCAAGCAGCAAGTTGCAGAGAAGACTATTGAAGAATAATAAAGTACATAAATATTTCTAAGTCATATATCGTGATGTCTAGAAGAACTATACCATGAACTAAAAAGGCTATATCGAGAAGTGGAGGATATTGTGAAGTCATCAATATCGTCAAGTCAAGGAAAGCTATACCGTGAAGTCTCATATAGCAAAGTCACATATGTTGAAGTCAATATGCAATACCGTGAAGTGCTATATCGAGAAGTCACACATTCTACAATATCCATATAACATACTTGAACTATGTCGTAAAGTTAGATGACCAGGCAATTCAGAGTTTGCGATATCCTTACACAATTGGTTCATTACAAGACATAAGAAGGTACAACTTCCGGGAAAAGAAGGCACAACAGACATAATATTTAATCAATTCACTTTATATAAGATATAAAGAAATTGTTGCTACAGTCCCAAGAAAAACGATGGTGTTTTTCTTGGCTTCTTCTCGAGAACAAGTTATTGAGTTTTGCTCACACGAAGAGAAAAGATATTACATTGTGAATCCTCAATCTGCTACACACTAAAGACTTAGAATGAGCACACTATAAATAATACAATTTACAAAACGTAGTGCCCACTCCATTCAATAGCTGGAGATCCCGTACTGTGCATAAGACACGATGCAGCTTTTGCAGGACCGCCATGATCTTGATTATTTCTCCTTATATTTAGTTGTGTGTTCCATTTTCTTTCTCTCCAAGTTTTAACCGTAGACTTGTCACCTATTCATGGACCACCTCCATGTACAATGTGCTGCAGTGATCTGTTTATTCTTTTCTAGAAATTGTACCTTCTTTTGTCTTGTTATGAACCAATTGAGTGAGAATACCGTGATGTTAGATATAATTTGATGATGATCAGTGTTTAGATATATATCAGTACTTAGACAAATCAGAGTTTATCATCAGAGTTTGTCAGATGATATCAGTGTTTGTTATCAGCATTTATTATCAGATTTTATCTGTTAGACTCTATAGAAGCTACAAATCAGGAGATGATTTATCTGATTGAAGGAATGAAGATGGCAAGGATATGTTGGTGCCTCAACATAGGGAATTAGCAGCAATCAATTATAGGATATGTACTCTATCTAGTCATTTGTGATATTTATATCTTTAGTAATTGATTGTGTAACTGTGTGTTATATAAACACAGATAAGGTTTACACTATAGGTGTCGATTATTGTTTTATCTTTGTGTAACCTAGCAGCTCTCAAGAATACTCTTACATTCTTTAAGAGAGTACTTGTAATATCTTAATAGTTTTTATTATCAATACAAAAACTGTTCTTTATTTATTTGTGTTTAATTCGAATTAATTGTTACATACTATATTCACCCCCCTCTACAGTATATTTGAGACCTAAAAATTGGTATCAGAGCCAATATGTTAACATACAAACAGTTAAGATCCATAAACAACAATCATGATTGATAAGAATACAAGTAATCAAGTTTCTTTGAACAATACTAGTAGATATGAATCTATTAGGGTGCTGAAGGCAAGTGATTATCCCACTTGGAAAGTAAAGATGACTATGTTTCTAGTACCCACAGATCTTGAATACCCTGACAGGATTTATGATGGACCACACAAGCCTACAAAGCTCTCTGTTGCTGTTGGAGATGAACCACAAAAGGTTGTTCCTAAAGAGAAGAAGGAATACACTCTTGAGGATCAATCTTCAATGATGAAAGATGCAAATGTGAGACATCTCTTACACAGTAGTCTTGATAATGTATGTCCAACAGGATGATTGGATGCAAAACCACTAAGGAGATCCGGGATGCTTTAGAGGTAAAGTGTCAAGGAACAAAGGCTATTAAGAAAAATAGGAGACCTATACTCACTCAGGAGTATGAACACTTTGATTCAAGGTCAGATGAATCATTGACAGGAGTCTATGATAAATTCTTGAAATTGCTGAATGATCTGTCACTAGTTGACAAAGAGTATGATCTTGAAGATTCCAATATGAAGTTTCTCCTAGCATTGCCTAAAAAGTGGGATCTCAAATCAAAAACCATAAGAGATAACTATGAACTGGATGAGATGTCTCTTGATGAAATCTATGGAATGCACAAAACTCATGAACTTGAAATGGAACAAAGGAGCAAAAGAAAAGGAAGCAAATGAAGGCCTGTTGCCTTGAAGGTTGAAGAAAAAGTGTCAAAAGACAAAACTGTGAGAAAAAGCCATTCTAAGGGAACGGCTATGGTTGCAAAGTCTGATACTGAATCATCAAACACTGATGATGACTCAAACACTGATAATTCCACAGACTCTGATGAAGACTCTGATGATGAAGAGATGATGCAGCTAGTAGCTTTGATGGTTAAAAGCTTTAAAAAGATGGGGTACAAAGGTTTTAGAAAAGGAAAGAATTTTTATAAGAAACCATCAACTTCTGAGAAAAGGAATTTCAGAAAGAAGGACAGCAAGGAGTGCAAGTCAGGCAAATTTGACAAATAATAGATCAAGTGCTACAACTGTGATGGAATAAAGCATTTTGAAACTGAGTGCACAAAGGCTAAAGTTGAAAAGAGTAGGGCTCTCTTCACAAGAAAAACTGAATGGGCGGGCTCTTCAGATACTGATGAGGAAGTCAACTATGCTTTGGTAGCAAATACTGATACTAATGACTCTGCACCTTCTGAATTAAAGGTACCTCGAACAACTCTTGCTTTTGATACTGATGATATTTCTGAGTTAAGAAAATTTCTCAAATGTATGCGTGTTAGCTATATGGATCAGACTTTAGAGAATGAAAGAATTAAGATTGAAAATAATGATCTTAAAAGAAGGAATGATCACCTAGAAGCTGGATTAATCTTTATGCTAGAAATTCAAAAGGAAAGAGATGATGTTGTTTATGTTAAACATGAACTTCTCAAAAAACATGTTTATCTTGAAAAAGAACTAGCTAAAGAGAGAGAAATTATCAAGACTTGGACTAAGTCAAGAAAAACAACTTAGGAAATTCTTGAAAATGGTTGTTGGAAATCAGGATTAGGATATGTGAAATCTAGCCCTGAAAAAGGTAAGTTAATTGAAGCTGAGACAAAGAAACCTTTGACTCTTGACAAAGTTATACGAAGTGATAAGTCTAAGCTCACACTTGTTAAGTTTAACTTAAATACTGATAGTTTCAAATCAGTAAATGAAATAGGGTCAACATCAGGAGTTAATCCCAGCTTAAATACTGATAGCTCTAGACAGGTAAAAGCTAAGACAATAAACATTGGTTTAATATCTCAGAAGCAACTTAAACATAAGTTGAAGGAAATCACAAAGAATAACAAGGAGAAACAGCCTAGAAAGAATAGTAATGGTAAAACGGTGTTAATAAGGAGAACAATTACAAACCCATTCCTAATGCACCTGGAAAGGCTTGTTATAACTGTGGTAGTACTAATCATATTTCTTTGAATTGCAGAAAGAATAAGGATTTCACAATTGTCAGACCTAAGTTAAAGTTTAGGAATAGGACAGTTAGGTATAGACCACAGAACCCTTATTTTTATATTGTGGTAGCATCTGGCGTTCCATTTACACATGTAAAGAGTATCACAATTTGTATTATGATTACTCTGAACTGAAACCCTCTTTAAAATCAATAAAGTTAATTTTGCATGTGTAACTCTTGATATTAAGACCATTAACATAAACTCTAATAAAAAGTCTTATACTGTAAATGTTAACAAACTTAATAAGGCCAAATGATTCAAGCAAGTTTGGGTCCTTAATAAATTCTAAGTAGCGGCCTTTCTGATTGCAAAGTAACAGGAAAAACATCCTAGTTCTGGACAGTGGATGTTCAGGACATATGATAGGAAATAAAGCCCTACTACCAGATGTTAAGGAGAAAGCTGGACCAAGTGTTTCTTATGGTGATGGTAACATTGGAAAGACTCTGGGATATGGCAAAATCAATCTTGGGAATGTCATCATTGAAAATGTAGCTTTAGTTGCAGGACTCAAGCATAATTTGATGAGTGTGAGTCAAATCTGTGACAGAGGTTATCATGTGGATTTTCATGAAGATCATTGTAAAGTTGTCAGAAATTTAACTGGCAAGGTTGCATTGAAATGATACAAACATGGTAACATTTATGAAGCCAAGCTTTCTATAAATACTTATGGCTCAGAAGTTTGTCTGCTGAGCAAAGCTTCAATTGAAATAAGTTGGAATTGGCACAAAAGACTTTCTCACTTAAACTTCAACAATATCAATGAATTAGTGAAGAAAGATCTAGTGAGAGGATTGCACAAAGCTCAGTTTACTCCTGATGGTCTCTGTGATGCTTGTCAGAAGGCCAAACAAAGAAAATCTTCATTCAAGAGTAAGACTGGATCCTCAATTCTTGAGCCATTTCACTTATTACATATTGATCTTTTTGGTCCAGTGAATGTAATGTCAATAGCAAAGAAGAGATATGCACTTGTCATTGTTGATGAATATATAAGGTACATTTGGGTGTACTTTCTGCATAAAAAGGATGAAACTCCATTTATTCTTCTTGATAATGTGAGAGAACTGGAAAAATGGTCAAAGCACACTGTAAAGATCATTAGAAGTGATAATGGTAATGAGTTCAAGAATTCAACTATGGAAGAGTTTTGTGAGTTTAAAGGAATTAAACAGGATTTTTCTGCTCCTTGAACTCCACAATAAAATGGAGTTGTTGAAAGAAAGAAAAAGACTCTCATAGAAGCTGCAAGAACCATGTTTGAAGAAGCAAAGTTGCCAACTTATTTCTGGGCAAAAGCTGTGCAAACTGCTTGCTTTACTCAAAATTTAACACTGATAAACAAGCATGGAAAGACACCATTTAAACTGGTAAAGAAGAGAAACCAAATTTGAAATACTTTCACATATTTTGTTACAAATGCTTTGTTCTCAAAACTCATCCTGAACAGCTTACCAAGTTTTATCTAAAAGCTGATGAAGGTATTTTTGTTGGATATCCACTGTCAACAAAAGCTTTCAGAGTTTATAATCTGAGAACAACAGTGATCATGGAATCTATTCATGTATCTTTTGATGACAAGAAGATTACAGTTCTGGAAGATGCTGAAGATCATGATCAACTAAAATTTGAAAATGAAGTACCATATGCTGAAATGTTAAATCCTGATAATTCTGCAAATACTGATACTCAATCAAACTCTGATGATCCATTATTTAATGATGATAATCAAACTTCTAATCATGAAGCACATGTTGAGGGGGAGCAACATGATCATTTTCAAGAGTCTACTTCAACTAATGCATCTGGAGGAACATCAGAAGAAAGTTCATCAAACACTGATTCCTCAAATACTGATGAAATAAATTCTGATAACAATGGAAGCATTAATTTAGAGGGAGCATTAGGAAATACTAAAGGTACTGATGGAAGACAACAAATGGACAAAGACACATACACCTGATTTGATTAGTGGTGATCCTGATAAAGGTGTACAAACTAGAAGACTGCTACTCAAAATGAATGTCTCTATCATTCTATACTATCTCATAATGAACCAAATAAAGTGGATGAAGCTCTTCAAGATACTAACTGGGTCACAGCTATGCAAGAAGAGTTAAATGAATTTGAAAGAAACAAAGTATGAACACTGGTGCCTAGACCAAAGAATAGATCTATTGTTGGCACAAAATGGGTGTTCAGAAATAAACCTGACAGTGAGGGCATTGTTACAAGGAATAAAGCAAGGTTAGTTACAAAGGGGTATTCTCAGCAAGAAGGAATTGACTATGATGAGACATTTGCTCTTGTTACAAGACTAGAGGCCATCAAAATCTTTTTGGCTTATGCTGCTCACATGAAGTTTAAGGTCTTTCAAATGGATGTGAAGAGTGTTTTTCTTAATGGTGAACTTGAAGAGGAAGTTTATGTTGAACAACCTCCAGGGTTCATTGATCCAAAGTATCCAAATCATGTCTACAGACTGGATAAAGCACTTTATGGACTAAAACAAGCTCCAAGGGAATGGTATGAAACACTTGCTCAGTTTTTACTTGAGAGTGGTTTCAACAGAGGTACCATTGATAAAACTCTATTTTTATTTAAATCATGATAAAGACTTGTTGTTAATTCAGATATATGTTGATGATATCATTTTTGGTTCTATTAATGATAATGCAGTCAAGATATCAAATGAGTATGATGGGATAAATAAGTTATTTTTTGGGATTACAAGACAAACATACTAATGAAGGCATCTTCATTAATCAAGCTAAGTACACCATAAACTTGCTTAAAAGATTTGGAATGCAAGATAGCTTAGCTGCAAGTACTCATGTGGCCACTACAACCAAGCTGGATTTAAATACTGGAGCATTAGTAGATATAACTAGCTACAGGCCTACAGAGGGATGATTGGCTCATTACTCTATCTTACTGCGGGTAGACCAGATATCATGTATGCTACATATCTTTATGCAAGGTTTCAAGCTGACTCAAGGGAATTTCACCTAGTAGCTGTGAAAAGAATTTTCAAATATTTCAAAGAAACTATGAATCTAGGTTTAAGGTATCCTAGAGAATTAGACTTTAAGCTAATAGGTTATTCAGATGATGATTTCGTAGGCTGCAAAATAGACAGGAAAAGCACTAGTGGAAGCTGCTAATTTCTAGGAGGCAAATTAGTTTCTTGGTTTAGTAAGAAATAAAAGTCAATTTCCACTTCCACTGTAGAAGCTGAATACATTGCTGCAAAAAGCTGTTGTGCACGAATTCTTTGGATGAAGAATCAATTACTGGACTATGGGTTAGAATATTCTAAAATTCCTATACATTGTGATAATCAAAGTGCTATTACAATGACAGGAAATCCCGTACAACACTCAATGACTAAGCACATCAATATAAGGTATCACTTCATTAGAGAACATGTGATATAAGGAACAATGGAATTGCATTTTGTGCCTACAGATTAGCAGCTAGCAGACATCTTCACCAAACCCTTGAGTGAAGTTACCTTTACAAGATTGGAGAATGAATTAGGAATGATAAATGGTCATTTCTCAAACAATGATGAATAGTTGTATATCTAAGGCAAATAAAATTCAGAGTTGGTATTTACTTATAAGTATTTAATGATTATATGATATATATTGATACCATGTTTCTATATACTGTTTCATAAACTCTGAAATTTTAGGTGTATCAGAGTTTGTAAACTCTGATATTGGTCAAAGGTCAAATATTGATAGTCCTCAGACTTTATTTTAATTCAGTATTTGAAATTATTTATCTTTGTAAATGGTGAATAATATAATTTATTATTGATTGACAGCTCATAAAAAGTGTTAGATTACAATTTCGAAAAACGGTTCATATGTCGTGTAAGGAAACGTGTAATCAGTTTGTATAACTGTGCACATTTAACAATTACCTCTTTCTTTGTTCCACTCATTATACAAAAACCAACCAAATACTGACAACTGTCTACCCATGTGCCCATGCGCAGTAAAGGCAAGAGAGAAGTGAATACAAGTTTTTTTCAATTTTTCGAATCCACTTTTTACACTCAAAAGTTTCTCTCATTTCCATACTCTCTCTCTTCTCTCTCTATACTTTGCTCTTCTCCACAAACATTGAAACCCTAGATCTATAAACTCAAATTCCGTCTTTTTAATGGCGTCTAAGGCTTTTACCTTCGATGGAGTGGAGTTTGTAAATAACAACTATGCAACCATTCTCGACAATGACGAAGTAGACTCTGAATTCGATCTGATTCAGGATCTACTAAGGGTAAGTGAAGTGGGTTTTGCTCTAACAAACCCACCAATAATTTCTGGTAGATAGGTTCATGAATTTTGGAGAACAGCTGAGTTTGATGATGGTGGTGACAATGGAACACCAAGCATCGTGTTCTCACATGGAGAGGAGGAGAAGGTTGTGACTCCTTTGACTTTAAGGGATGCTCTCCATCTACCCACACACAATGGGTATACTGTCTTTACAAGAGATGCTAACATGAGAAATTTCTTCACCCTCATTGGGTATAATGGGTCTTTGGCCAAGTTGGATCAATTGAAGAGACATGGGCTAATGAAGAAGTGGAATTTCTATTTCGACTGCATCACAAGGGCCTTCTCCAACAAATGCACCAATTTTGATGCCCTTCCAATCATGAGTCAGCAAATTGGGTATTTCTTAATCTATGATACAACTATGAATTTGGTACTGTTTTGTTAAAGTTCATAGGTGATAGGTTAACTGCTGATAGGGGTACTGTATATAATGCTAGATTTTGTCAGCTTTTATTTTCTCATTGCTTTCCAAATGTAGAGATAGAAACTGCTGATAGTGTTATATCCGGGAAAATTATGTGACTTAAATTATGTGATTAGTAAATAAATATATGTTCTTATTTCAATTTGATGCATTTTCATGTCTTTAAAATTTTTATAATTCGATTTAAAGCATTTTAATTGCTACATGTTACGTGTGCACATATCTGTGATATTTACGTGTGTTGGTTTATTTTATAATTGTATTCGGGCATCGTTATAATTTTAGAAAATATGTCATTTTTCAAAATGTTATTAAACCGAGCCCCTATCGAGACTCTAAGGCCCTCAAAATTTACGTTTTAATTTTCATAAAATCAAGAATATTTCAAAGATGAAATATTTTCGTATACTTGAATTATTCATAATTTTTGGAATTTTGATATTAATACTGTATTTATTCAAAAATAATATTTTAATGTCTGTCCCCATTAATTATTAAATTTTGGGCATAACTATGTTATTAAAGGATAAAAGCACCCTTAATTGAATTTAGGGGTATTAATTTTTAGAAAATATAAATAGTTGGGAATTATATTTTTTTTATCTCATAATTATCCTAAGATAAAAGAAAATTCAGAAAGTTAGAGGTGGCTGTGCAAATTGTTCTTGAGGTTCGATCGACCGGTTGAAAGTGTTAGGGTTGGTTGTTTTTGGCGTTCTAATAATCAAACCGAAGCTTGCAGGCTGTACTTTCTAATTCCACCGTCCGTTTGTACAAAGGTTAATCGAATTTTAAATTTCGATTTGTTGTTCATAATCGCCGATTTGGGGGTTATGGTTTTTGGTTGATCCTTTGATCGATTTAATGTTTTAATTAGCTTTATCTGTTAATTTCCAGTCGAATCATCTATATACTCGTGTTGTTTGTTTGCCGGATTAGCTGAACCGAGTTTTGGTATATTGATGTTTTTGTTTTGATCTTTCCGAGCGGTATGTTAATCTACTGCTGTTGTTATTGGTATGAATCGATTGCAGTCGTTTGTGGCTTTAAATTGTTATATAAAACGCTGATTTCCGTTATGGTTTGCGTGGTGTCGGATTTTACCGGCTAAGTCGCTGGTTTTGGCTCGACTTTGGCCGGATTCCGTGTTTAATGGATCGATTGGCGTAGCTAGGTACTGTATTGAGTTGCTGTGAATGTCCTGAGTATGTTAGAATCGAAACTGCACGAAATCAGACTGATTTTAGGCTGCACAGGTCGTGGCTGGATGTCCACCGCCCGCTGAAATCTGCAGTCGTTTCCGGCTGTTCTTCGGGAATCCGTCCACATTCAACCAAAAACTACCCTTTGATCTGTTTGTGTTAAACTCAAAAACTACCCACCTGTTTGTGACTTCCATTTTAAAAATAAATCAAAAACCTTATTTAATTCTAAAAGGTTTATTTTAAATTCAAAATTTATTTGGTTAATTATTTTAAATAATTAACTGAATTATCCTAAATTCCAGAAAATTATTTCTTTATTATTTTTGAAAATCCTAATTTGATTTAATTATTTATAAATTATTTTAGTTAATTATTTATTAATAAGATTAATTGATTAAATCATTTAATCAATTAACTTTATTTATAAATGGTTAAATGAAATAGATTTATTTATAATTGAGGCAAATAATACTTTTAAAATTACTTTCGACTATTAAAAATTTATAGAATATTGAATAATCAATTAAAATTATTATTAATTGTATTATTCTTATTTTATTCATAAAAATTAGACCGTTTGTCCGTTTTAAACAAAACGAACGTGTCTAGACTCAGAAAATTATTACGCTTCTATTAAAAATACTTTCGAGACCAAATTTCTTTTGTAATAAAAAGGTCAATTGTTTTCCAAACCTTTCTGAGTCGGGTACCTATCAGAAAATTGTATTTTGACCTGATTTTTGTTTTAAAAGTACCGAACCACTTCTTTTAACGATCTAGTCTACGTGTTAAATGAATTATGTGCTTACGTGCTATGTGAAACATGTGAATCTGTTTAGCTGTTTCAAATGCCATGTTTAGATTTAAACGATTGGGTAGATAGTAATTGTAAAGACGTGTAGTTACGTCAATTGAGTTATGTCTAGTTAATTAAAATAGTGTTTTGTTTATAGAATCGAGTAACTAAGGGTACCAGTGAAGTGATAGCAAAGCTAGAAACCAGTTGTGCATACCAGGCAAGTATTTTCCACTTTGACTCGATATTTTTGGCAATTGAATTACGCTATTGTTTTCAATATAGCTTTCTATTGTGA
>PHNY01000536.1:26444-37553 GCA_003724115.2 Anethum foeniculum
TGTGATATTTTTGAGGTCAAGAAAAGTAAAATCTCAGATTATTTATCAGAAGAGCCAACATCTACATCTACAAGCCCAATGAGGAATAAGGTTGAAAAAGCTGTTATGGTTACTGATACTACTCTCCCAGCTTAGAAAAAGAAAATAGTGATTGAAGTTACTGCTAATCAAGTCCAGAACCTAATGTCCGATATCAAGAAGACAAGGACCTCTAAATCAGAGATTATCAAAGCTAGAGCTGGAAGGGATTTTCAAGCTTCTCACTATCAGTAGGGATCTAGCCCACAAGAACCTGTGTTTCAAAGCGACACATCAGCTATTCAAGATGTAGTCACACAAGAACCTTCTTCTCAAAGGGATGGACCAGACAAAGCTATAACTGCTGATAAAGTTCCAAACTCTGATGCAACACTAGAAGCTCTTCAAGCAATTGCTGCTCAAGAATCAGGAACCCTGAATTATGAAGTTTCAAGGGTTAAATTACAGACAAAGAGCCTCCTACCTTAGTCAAAGAAAAGACCAGCTAGAGTAAATCTTTCCAAGATTCTTGAAGATCCATCTTCATAAGAGAAGGGGAATCCACAAGAACCTGATTCTCAATGGGAATCAGCAATTCCGAAACACCCTATCACACAAGAACCTTCAACAGTAAATGTTGAAGAAGACGCTGAAGCTAGAGTGAAGACAACCTTTGTGCTTGACACTTGTAGAGTTGTGCATGCTAGTGTGAAAGGCCAGGAAAAAGTACTTGAAGCTAAAGTTCTAGCAGTGCCTCCACTCACAGTAATGCCTGAGGATGAGCTACCTCATACTTCAATTCAAGGTATAAACTATGATAACTTATCAGCTTTTACAAATTAATCTGAGCCTTTCTTGTGAGTCTGAGAGAAAAGATCTAGAGAAAATTAGAAATACTGAGAGGTAGAAATGAGACAAAGTTTAGTTAACTCTAGTAAGGAAACTCTGACTATTGAAAGTCATGAGATGAGAGAAGTGAGGAGTGGTGAGACAACTTTAAAAGAACATAGAGATCTAAGTTGTTCATTGTTTTTCAATGCATGTGCTCAGAGTGGCATTAGAACAGGATCTGATGCCCAGGCTGTTCTAGAAAAGATCATAAACTCTGAAGCACTAAATACTAATACTGTTCTTGCAGGTATAAATACTGATACTAATATGAGAAATGGGAATCTCCATTTCTACTGCAGCAAGTCCAGCACACACTGATCTTCCTACATCTTCAACAAATACTGATGCTACAGTTGTAGTAGAGGAAGATGCACAGTTAGCTAGAGAGGAGACAGTTGTGGTAGCTGCTGATTTAATTCAACTGCTGAACATCCCTGAAGGTGTGCAAGTTGATGTTCTTGATGGAGCTGAGATTCTTGAAGCAAATGTTGCTGTAGATGAAGGGGCAACAAATGCTGATGGTCATGAATCAGATGTAGGTTCTCACACAGTGGTGATGAATCTAGATGATGCAAACCCTAATGTTGAAGATGAAGTGGCACAGGCAGCATCTGATGATGAAGACTCTATATCTGGATCAATTAATGTTTCACTTCACTCTGATGAAGATTTGGGTCCAGTTATCTTCTCAGATGATGTTCATGAAGTAGAAAGAAGGAAGTAGCAAGATTATCATTATAAAAAGCTGCCCGCCCAATTCAAAAATTATGAATGGAGATACCAGTGGAGGCATGCTGAGAAAACTATTACTTATAACTCTGCTCATGATCATCTTTTGATTGCTGAAGAAGAAATAAAGACTCCTGAGCCGCTAGCACATCTCAAAGCTTCTACTCTGATGATCAAGTCCTTGCACTCAGCTCATGCTACTACTCAAGCCTCTGTGGACACTCTCAGAACTTCCTTTGATGAGGTAAAGCTCAATCATAATCTAGAGCTCAAGAAGGCTTTGAAACCAATAATAGAGAGGCATGACAAGATTGAGAAGATATAGGAGGAGATGTCTGGTAAGCTAACTGAAATTCAAACATATATGGAGCTTCTACTTTCCATCCTGTTAGATGATGACAAAAAGGGGGAGATAATTGCTAAATCTAAATTCACCCCAGATGTCAAAGACTTTAAGGATGATGATGCTACTGATGTGGTGATAAGGGTGGAAAATCATCTAGGAATAATAAGGATGCAGGTATTGGTACCAGCGATGTCTCTAAGACCACTAATCAAAGTGCTAAAACAAGGGGTGGAGGTAGAACATGTGGAGGTCGAAGGTCTTCAAGTGGTAGAGGAAGGAAACTAGTGAAGACAACTCAAACTACTCAGACAAAGCAGTTGACTACTGTGACTACAATTACTGATACACAAATACTGACAGTCACAGATGTTGATGAAGCTCTTGAGGAGAGAATTGTTAAAACTGATGTTGAGGCTAGTCAATTTATGCAAACTTCGAAGTTCAGAGGCAAAAAATCTACCTTGTAATACAAATATCCTAAAATTTAAAATTTTGATGAAGCTGTTGCCAGAAAGTACTTTGAGAAAGATTTCCCTGGAGTAGACCTTGAACAGGTCAGACAAATGGATGAGAACTTTGTACTCCTGAAGTCAAGCTCAAATACTGATGCTGCAAGGGCCATTTCAAACTCTCCAAAGAAGAAAAGGACACAAACGCCTAAGGAGAAAGGCATTGTGATCAAGGAAGTAATACCGCAAACTCTGATAGACCTGTGATTAGGTCTTAGGCTATACTACAGGCGGATAGGAGGGATAAAGGGAAGCAAAAGGTAGATGAAATTCCATCGAAACCCGTTTCAGTCTATATTGTCCAATCTTTGAGAAACAGACACTAATTAGGTTGAAGCAGAGAAGGATGAGAAAGAAACAGAAGAAGAAGCTCATTTCCAATTCAGCAAAAAAGAAGAAGAATGATTTTAGGAGCTGATTGGGAAGAGAAACTACAAAATGAAACTTCAGTCACTGACACTGCTCAAATTGAAGATGTAAATCCTGAAGTACAACCTCTATCAACCTCTGACAATGCTGAAGTTGATATAACATCAAACATTGATACACAAGTCCTATCTACTGATATGGTAAATCCCGATGACATAAACTCTGACACAAATCCTGATGGAGAAGACTCAAATGCTGATACACCTAAAGTTGGTCTCTCATAGTTATTTGCTGCTATAAAGAGAAAATTGTTATAGAAGAACAAGTCAGCACCTCCAGCAAGAAAAAATGAGTTATGGAAGAAGGTATACAGTGACAAGGTTCTTGCAAGAGAACCAGGCACAAGAGACAGACTTGGTGTTAAAGGTGAGAGGGTATACAAAGGCAGTGCTCTAAATATTAAAGATCAAACAACTCTCACTAATGAATTGGGTGAACAAGTTTAGCTGAAGCATCCTCGAAAGACTGTCTCTGTTCTTTTAGTTCTTGATCACTTTGATGGGAGAACACCTAAGGAGAAGTTGTTATACTTTCTAGCATCTGGAAAAAGACTCAGAGTTTCTAAAGAAAATGTGTTGATTAAATCCTGGCAGGAGTTAGTGTATGTACTCTATTTGCTAAAAATTACTAACTCTGCTACTGCTAGATGAGTTGAATTCCTCAAGAAATAGATCTGAATCAAGCAGAGAGAAATTCCTTACAAGACTACTTATCCATGCACTCCAAAGTATGAACTGCGTGATGGTACAATAACTGATATGCATAGTGGAGGAGCTGAGATCACCAAGCTACTAGTAATGGATGTCATTACATTCAATCCAGATGGAAAAGATATTGGAGTCATACAGTTGGATGATATACACATGAGTAGAGCTAAAATTCCTGATCTAAGGGCAACTATTTATCAGATTGATGATACAGTTCAAGGGCTTAAAGACATCAATGTTGGGAGTTGTCCCACATCATTTGTGTGAGAGGCAGATTGCTAGTATATAAGCAGCCAGATAATTCCATTAGTATGAGGCCTTTTGGGAGTTACCCAAAAACAAATCCGTGCGGGTTTGGCCCAAAGCGGACAATATCATACTAATGTGGAGTTAAGGCCTGCTTAGCAAGCCCAACAAGTGGTATCAGAGCTATGGTTATAACGGTCCATAACAATCTCACATGGACTCCCAGATAGGCTTAGGAAGCGGCAGATGGGCTATCCCGGGATGGGCTTAAAGGGGAGGTAGACGGGCCTTCCAGTATGGGCCTAGGGGGAGACCGAGGGCCAGATGGACTTCCAGTATGGGTCAAGGGGGATCCTGGTCGCACTGAAGAAGGCAGATTCGATGGGTGTTGAGCCCGATGTGTGAAGGGGGAGTTTGTTGGGCCTACATCATTTGTGGGAGGGGCATATTGCTAGTATATAAACAGCCAGATAATTTCATTAGTATGAGGTCTTCTAGGAGTTACCCAAAATTAAATCCGTGTGGGCTTGGCCCAAAGCGGACATGATCATACTAATGTGGTGTTAAGGCCTGCTTACAAAGCCCAACAATCAAGATTAAGCTGGAAATGTATCTGAATATAGCTGAAGAAAACTTGGTTAAAAAGTTCTTTTTTGAAGCTTATGGGTATAACAGGATTGTAGAATAAACTTTTGAATTATATTTATGTTGAGTTGTAAATAACTGTATTCTTGCATTTAGATTTTTATTTTGTCATCATCAAATTAGAACTTGTTCATATATTCACATGTACAAGTTGGGGGAGATTGTTAGATATAATTTGATGATGATCAGTGTTTAGGTATATATCAGTACTTAGACAAATCAGAGTTTATCATCAAAGTTTGTCAGATGATATTAGTGTTTGATATCAGCATTTGTTATCAGAGTTTATCTATCAGACTCTATAGAAGCTACAAATCAGGAGATGATTTATATTGAATGAATGAAGAAGGCAAGGATATGTCGGTTCCTCAACATAGGGAATTAGCAGCAATCAATTATAGGATATGTACTGTATCTAGTCATTTGTGATATTCATATCTTTAGTAATTGATTGTGTAACTGTGTGTTATATAAACACAGATTAGGTTTACATTATAGGTGTCGATTATTGTTTTTATCTTTGCATAACCTAGCAGCTCTTAAGAATACTCTTATATTCTTTGATAGAGTACTTGTAATTTTTTAACAGTTTTTATTATCAATACAAAAACTGTTCTTTTTTCTTTTTTATTTGTGTTTAATTCGAATTGATTGTTACATACTGTATTCACCCCTCTCTACAGTATATTTTAGACCTAACACGTGAACTCTGAGCTGCGTTGTCATCCTACATATCGACATAGTGCAAGTATGGATATCTTAGAACATGTGACTTCTCAATATAGCACTTCACGGTATTTGACATTGACTTCACGATATGTGACTTTGCTATATGAGACTTCACGGTATAGCTTTACTTGACGTGATGATATTGGTGGCTTCACGATATCCTTCACTCTGCAATTTTTATTCTTTAATAGTCTTCTCTGCAACTTGCTGCTCGAACAATCTTCATTTAAATTCTTCCAAGTTGTATTTATTCTATACAAGATTACTACATGGAAATCTCTAAGCTTATTTAGACATAAGAACCATCTAGAAAAACATACAAGACAAGTACACTGAAACCTATCACTATTTCAAATGAAATGCTCCATTTGTTTCTGTAAAGGGACATTACTACTTGAGTAGGCTTGTTACGATGGTATAGACATATCGTGTACCTAACAAACCCATATTAATTATCATATTTATGATATAATTTTACGAATTATCTAAAAATATATTTTCAAAGTAATATCGTTATACAATACTACATTCTTGGGTGTCTAATTAACGCTAAGACCGAAAATATTCATGTATTAATATTTGAATCTAAAAAATATTGATATTTGTGATGTCTATAATTAAATTGACAGCGAACAAAATAAGAATTACTTAATAATCAGAATCCATAAATAGTTGTCATTTTATTTAGTATTTTTTATGATATTTTGTGACCGTACTAGAAGGTCGTTATTGGTGGTACCAGAGTCTTATTTTGTTGACAGCTACCAGAATCTTGTGGGCTTTTTGTATATTATATCCAAAATAATATCACAGAAGATTAATAAATTATTTAAAAGATACTTAATATTTTAATTTCTTTTATATTGTTATCCATAAAAGGCATACCTTTTTCCAAATTTGTATTTTTATATACAAGAATTTACATTTTTGGGTATATATATAAAAGAGAGGGTGAATGCCTATAACATCTAAATAAAGAAGAAAGAATAGCAGAAAGAAAAGAAAATGTCTTCTCCAATGAGTTCAACATCAGTCCCCTCTCAAATTTATTCCCATCACCCTGCCAGTTATCTAGATCAGTTAGGCTTTGCCCAAAAAGAAGGATTCACTAACCACCTTTCCATGAATCCAAGCTATTCCATGCAGAATTATTTCATGCCCCAGAACCATGCATCACACCAGATTCATGGTTCGAATTTGATGATAGAACAATTACCATTTTATCATCAACCTTCCCCAGTGCAGAACTATCATCAAGCTCCGCCTGTGCAGCAACAGTTGTATCAAGGGTTGGAAGACCCAATTGTTTGGCTACAGCCAGAACAACAACAACCAAAAGAGCAGCCACAACAGAGAGTTGAAGAGGAGATTCTGGTTGTCCAACCACAACGTCCGTTGTTTGGACCGGGTAAGCCTCGCCTACACTGGACACAAGAGCTACACTTGCGATTTGCTCGTGCTGTCTTTGAGCTCGGTGGATGTTTTAGTAAGTTTTCATTTTGATCTATTTGCTAAATTAAATGTATTTGATTTTGATTTTAATTATACACATACATGCATATATCTAGTTCAAAGACTTTTATGCATTTATCTGCTGTTTTTCTTGATAGAATGATATGTTAGTTAGATCTATTATATATTAGCTGTACGATTATGTCCTTTCACAACTTTTTCCTTCCGATACATTCAATAATTTGTTTTTTAGCATTATATCTACCATATTACAAAAGTATCCAGTTACATAATTCTAATTCTTATTTTGTAAAACACTAATATAATAAATTTATATCATCTTTATATCAGTGAAGGAAATTAACAATAAATTTATTTTCTACATGGAGTTACAATGTATATAATATCTACGGATTACTTAATATTCATTTTTTATGTAATTATTATTTACAATTATTTTTATATACTCGGGCCCAAGATCACACATTTTTTTCAAAATATTCTTTATTTTAATTATTTTTTTAATTTGATTAGCAGCATCTATCACACAAACACGAATTTTGTTTGATATCACTTATCATATATATATGCTTTATGTACACCATCTCAGATTGACAGAGTCACTAATTCTCTACATACAGATTAGAGTTAGCCAATAAATTTTAAAAAAAATGTTAAATTTAACAAATAAATGTTATTTTGACTATACTGAATTTCAATATATTCGATAATCTTATATTTGAGGCCTCACTTTGCACAATAATTAGCATGCTGCTAAATTCTATTCAATGTACAATTTCGTAATCCACCTATATTCTATAGCTACCACGCCGAAGGCCATACAGAAAAGAATGAACGTGAAGGGGCTGACACTTGAGCAGATAAAGTCGCACCTCCAGGTTCATTTTGGTTCTTTACTGGAACTAGTACCTGCATATTTATCTATCATAGTGGTGGTAATTATTATTGTTTAACTATTTTTTTTGCAGAAGGTGCGAAATACTGAAGCAAAGAAAATTAAGCTTCAAGGTATGATCCTTAATACGTTACTTTTCAATTATATTAATTTTTTTAATATTACTTTTATCCTTTTCAACTTTTTTAACACATAGTTCGTGTGCTTAATATTTGTGTAAAAATACTATGAATTACATCAGTTACTATGATTACATGAAGAGAAACTCAAAGTATTATAGTATTACACTTATCATTATATCATTAACTTAGCATCTTGTAATCAATATCTAGAACTTTATTTTATGTTGATTTACGATGTACATATAATTAATTTAGTGTAACGTGCACAGTTTTTTGATCTGCTGCTTAAGAAAATACAAATTTATTCATGTTAGGTATCCAAAATAGCGTGGATAGCCATTCTCTTCATCTCTTAGGGGAAGGATCCTCATTCAGGTCGAATGTTCCTCCTAATGGGTAAGTTGAAGTTCATATTCATGCATCTCTTGTTACAATATACACAAAACTACTTACCGTTGAAAATTGGTTTTACCACTATAATCATTAGAATCGACATAATGCTTTATTAGTTTAATTATTTATTTTATTTAGAATATAATCTTCATTTAATTTTTAAAAGAATATAGTTGTTTCTATCTGCTGATAATAATTCCCTCATTGCTATAGGAAAACTAATTCAGAGTCTTTTCATGCGGACATTGAAGCATACGGAACATTGTTTCAGACCTGAGGTTCACAGTTATTCTTTGAAAAAACCCTCTCTGGCCTTTAAGGACTTATGATGATCTCGTTCTAGATGGCTTGTTAAACCATTTTCCATTCCTTTGCTATTTTTCAGAACAATTTATGTTTTTTTTATTGATATTCAGGTTGAACCAAATTTTCGTAAAAACTATGCAATGCAGCATTTCGTTTCTAATTGTAATTGCTAAATCTTGGGGATTTTTGAAATTTAGCATTTTGCCTAGTTAGGTTATGCAATTAATTTGAATGCCTTCATTTACTATTAATCTATTTTATACAAATTCAAGTTTATGTTCATTCTATACATTATATTATGTTTCTTTCCAAAGTAAATTATAAAATTTAAATATGTGGTATTAATTTCCATTGTATTTAGCTTTAGTTCGACGAAATCCATATTCGCGACCCGCCTTAATACTACCAATCTTGTTTTAGTCGAATTTGAGTTATATTTGACTGATTTTTATTGGAAAAACGGATAAATTCGACTGATTTTAATCGGCGAGAATTATCCCTTTTTTTGTATTGATTGTCAACTATGATTTTTACGTTACAATTGTTACAATAAATTATACATAGCTAGTTCCTTAGTGAGCAAAACAAAAGGCCCTTACACATTTATACTATACTATTACAAGTAAAACATACTATAATTTAGTTGGGTGGTTAACACCTTCTTAGCACCTTCCAAAAATAATAAATACATATAATTTCTTAAAAAACCTTAATTTCATGTATTTAACATAACTACAAACTCTATCAAGTATAGTTCAATTATTTACTATCCACCTTTAACTTTTACTAAACTATTATAGTAAAAGTCAAACACTCCAAAATTTATTTAAAAATTATAATAATTAAAGACAAAGAGAAAAAATCAAATTAAATAATAATAAGTATATATTATCCTCACATTTGCAGTGTTGAACACAAAGCATAATTTTAGGTTATATAATATAGCACACAATCCATATTTTCAACGAAAGAAAGCAGATCAAGAATAGATATCCCCAAGATTGAGCCTATAGATATGATTTTCATTGTTCACAGTATTGATTTTCATTGTTCACAATATTATCTTGGCCTATAAAAAATCACATAATTATATAAAATTAAAAAAATCTGTTATACATTGTGTGATGTCTTCTTTTGCTTTGGGGAGGTTGCTCCATTCTGACCTTGCAAGTTACTATATTTGCTCCTTGTTGATGATGAGAGCTGGTTTATGGTGTTTATATGGTATTTTTTAGAATCAGAACTTCTATTCTTGTAAAGCCGATAGTGTCTTACACCCAAGTTGATTCGGCAAGGAATCGTTCAACCTTAACAAAGTGGTAGCATCAACAAAGAGGGTGTTTGGAAAAATGGACGAAACCTCATGTCAAAGATCGTGGCACATCCTTAATTCCTTATGGACTTGAAAACGGGGGGATGGAAAAGTGCAATGGGTTCCACATGAGAATAAAATGATCAAACTTAACCGTTAATGGTGTCATTTTTGCAGAGGAAGCAAGATTTAGCTTAGGGTGTATTTTAAGGAATCATGAAGGGTTGTTCCTGAAGGCATACTCAAGATGTAAAGCAGGTCAAGTTCAAGAAGAGGAGGTGAAGGGTATGGCAATGATATGTTGGGTTTTGTGGAGTCTGTTAATTAATCCCATGAAAATAGACTTTTCATATTCAGACTAGTATTGAATTAGTCTACTTTTCATATTTGGACTATAATTTGAGTTAGGCCCAGTTTCTTCTCTTATAAATACTCTCATATAACTGTAAAACCATAACACATAATTGTGAGAGATCAGTACAAAATTAGTGAGACTTGTGGAGTAGGAATTTACTAACCACGTAAATCTTTGTCTTATGTGATTGTTGTTTATTTTCTTGTTCTTGTTTATTCGCTTTGGGTTTTGCTTTCGTTGTTGCATACTCAATAACTAGTATCAAGATCCTAGGTTTTCAGGAGAGTGAGAGCGATGGCAGAAGAAGGAAAGGTAAAGATCGACAAATTTGATGGCAGAGATTATGTGTTTTGAAAGATGCAAATTGAAGATTATTTGTATCAGAAAAAACTACACGAACCGCTGGAAGAGAAGAAGCCAGATAGGTAGCATACATGATATCTGGTAGCATAGAGACAGGTAGCATACATGATATCTGGTCTACTTGCAGTTAGATAGAGTAGTGAACCAATCATCCCCCTGTAACCGGTTATATCTACTGATGCTCCAGTGTTTAGATCCAGTTTCGTGGCTGTGGCCATTGGAGTACTTACAGTTGAGCTATCTTGCATTACCTTTTTGAGGGACACCATATCCTAAGAAAGCACACTTGGCTGATTGGGCACTAAGTTTATTCCTTTCATGTGGTTGAAGATGAACAAAACAAACACATCCAAAAATATGTAGATTGGAATAGTCTGGTGTATGTTTAAACAAGCGAAAGTAAGGTGACTCGTTGTTTAAGGTGGGAGATGGTAATCTATTAATCATAGATAGTGGTGGACAAAGCTTCATACCAGAATTGAGACGATACACAAGACTCAATAAGAATAGTGTGAACAACATCAAGAAGATGACGATTCTTTCTTTCAGCCACACCATTTTGTTGTGGAGTTGAAGGACAAGAACGTTGAGATATAATCCCGTGATTTTGAAGAAAAGATTGGAATTCATTTGACATATAT
>PHNY01000542.1:10988-25431 GCA_003724115.2 Anethum foeniculum
CGGAAATTTACACCATCACCGGAAATTTACCACTCCGATTCTCAATTAACCGCTCCGGTAATTCTATTCTATACTCTATTAACTTAATGTTAGTTTTAATTTTAATTTTGATTTTGCCCTAATTATTTTTATTTATATATTCAGGTTCGTGAGTTGTTAATTAGCAGCTGAATTAATAATGGAAAGAAGACGCTGGTTGACTATTGCGATCATATTGAGCTTCTTTGTATTATCTGCTGCTGCCAGAGGTATATTTATATATGTTTTCAATTAATATTTTAATTGTATTAATTGTTAAGTGATGCCAAATTGTTGTATTGTTAAGGAACTTCAATTTTTAAGTGATTCGGGAGGGACTGATTTTTTTAAGTGTGATTTTTCGTGAATGCGAGTTATTGAATTTTCAAGTGATATTGATTGTGTGATTAGAATTCGAGTTTGTTTCGAGGCATTATGGTAGTTCTTAAGTTTGTACTTGGATGCAGAGCTTAAGGTGCATAGCAAGTATCATTTGCCGAGATACAATCATACTCTTGCTAGGATACTTGTGGAGTATTCGTCAGCGGTTAGTAATATAGTATAATTTTAATATTTGAGTTTTTACGTTTAGAATTTTACGTCTTTTGTAGGGTTTTGAAAGTTTGTTATTTCTTGCAGGTGTACATATCAGATTTGACGGAACTGTTTACCTGGACGTGCTCGAGATGTAATGGTCTTACCAAGGTATTCTGGTTACTGTCAGTAAAGACCATGTTCGATTGTCTAATGAAATCTAAGAATCTTCCATTAGCATTGACGAGATTCTTGCCTATCCTTATATTAACTTTTTAATTGTTTGTTATGCTATTTGCAATGACTTTTCCCTTTGTGGTGTGACAGGGATTTGAAATGATAGAATTGATTGTTGATGTTGAACATTGCCTCCAGGTGCATCTTCATATCTTATTTTTACGAAAAAAAAGGATATTGATTGACCTGCAAGAGATATCAATCACCGCCTTTATTAATATAGGTCAATACTGGAACCTTACATTTTTTATTTAATTTGTGCAGGCATATGTTGGGGTAGCGAAGGATCTAAATGCTATAGTGATTGCATTTAGAGGAACTCAGGAACACAGGTATAGGACAATCTTCACAACACTTAGCAAAAAACATGTGATGTATATATTACTAATCTTCCACACGCATTTGGACTTGATGTCAATTTATGCACATATTTCTATTTGTTTGATAAATTATTTTTTTCTTTTTTGTAGTATTCAGAACTGGATTGCAGACCTATACTGGAAGCAGCTTGATTGTAATTATCCTGGAATCTCTGATGCAATGGTTCGTAATACTATAAACATAGTGTATGAGTATGCAATTATTTTTTAGTTGCAAGTGTAATTCTGGATTTCATACTCTTTTCTTGGTTTCAGGTGCATCATGGTTTTTATTCTGCTTACCATAACACAACATTACGCCCTGGAATCATAGATGCTGTCAAAAGTGTGAAAGAGTTATATGGAGACCTTCAGATTATGGTGACAGGGCATTCAATGGGAGGGGCCATGGCTTCTTTTTGTGGACTGGATCTCACGGTAATTCTATATCTGAGATACATGATTTCTTGCAAGACATACTGGGTTTGAGCTTTTGAGGGTTTTAGTACTCTGTTAATTGTTAGTTTCAGGACCAAATTGTCCCCCTACTTCCTTCTTCTTTCTGGTTATACTATGAATGGCATTGGCAACCATATCTATACAGCAGCCTAGTATCTGTAATGCTAGACTAGGTTTTAGATGTCTTTTTGTTTAATCTCTCCTGTCTTGTCTCTTAAGAGTAGAGTAGCATGAATCATTTATGGCATGTTTTTGGATTGCTAATGTTTTATGTGAGTAAATACTGTGCAACCGTTTTCGACTATTTCATGCATTAGTTTAATATGTAGATATTTGATGTAAGCGGGTGTATGTAATAGACTAATAGTCTTCTGAAGTCAAAACACATCAAATGCAGGTTCATTTAACCTGTATTATGACATCAGCACTTGCATCCTCCAATGCAACCTTATATACAAGTACTTGACACTCTATCAATGCCCATTGGTTGGAATTTTGTGTTGGCAATTTTGACCTTATAGCTTTCACTTATCTTATAACAGTATGGAAGTGATAGTAATATGAAAAGGCAGCAGACTTTGTGTGCTCCAGTTTGAGATCAATGAGTATTTTGCTAAAATGCTATACTATAACGACAGCCTGCATATTTACTTCACAGTTCTGAATGTCTCCTACTATTAGTTATGGGGACTTCAGTGGTTCAGCCTTTGTGTCTCTAATTTAATAATAAGTGACTACCTTCTTGACTGAAAATTTCAACTGGAGCTTATTTATGCCATTGCTCAAGTATCTCCCTGTTATGTTCCTTTGTTGATACTGGATTATTAATTATTATTTATTGGGTATTATCAGGTCAATTTCGGAATGCAAAATGTTCAAGTTATGACATTTGGACAACCTCGCATTGGCAATGCAGCCTTTTCATCTTACTTTAGCCAATTTGTGCCTAATACCATACGCGTAACAAATGAGCATGACATGGTTCCTCATCTTCCTCCATATTATTTTCATTTCCCGCAGAAGACTTACCACCACTTCCCAAGAGAGGTAATATTCAAAAACATCTTTGATCTTTCTTTTCTATGTGGTAAGTAGAATTTTCATGCTAAATTTCCTTGTCCTAATTTAAAGTGAATGAAGACCTCTAAGCTGTAGTCATGTTGGCCAACAGGACCTGTATGTAACTTAAAACACAGTAGGTACACTGGTACAGTAATCATGTAATTTGAATTGCAAGTTTCATGTCATGCTTTGTTTACACCTAATGTTTAAGGTATATTCATGAATTCACCCCTACCAGAGTTCATATTTTGAGTGTCTAGCTCTCTAGTCAAGCTCGATTACGTGAACTTGCATGGTCATATCACACTAAAAAAATTAAAATTCATGACCTTTTTCTGGAACATTTGCAATTGGAATAACATACTGAAAATATGGTCCCTTTGTTTTGTTTGTTATTTTTTTTGTGTGAAAATGCCGAAATGTATGTATCTAGTAATGTATGTAAGCTTTTGTTATTAAGCTGCAATTTGGTTGAGCTTGTACAGGATTTAGCCTTATAGTTTACTTTAGCAACGCTCATTGATTCCTGAAGCTGTGCTGAGAACAGATTGAATAGTTTTTGCCCAACTCAACTTGTTTAAATTCCTAGTTTGCCTGCATGAACCTAGGACATACCAATGAGGTCAAGTTGAGCTGGATTTTGCATTCATTTGAAGCAATTACATTGTCTTGAGTTATAATTACATATGGGCCTTGATTATAAGACCATTGCACTTTCTTGTACATTCTGTTGGAGTTTTGGCATGCTTCTTGTTGAAATTTTATAGACAATGCTACGTGTTCTATATATTGTAGGTGTGGCTCTATCATATTGGATTTGGAAGTCTGGTTTACACAGTAGAGAAAGTTTGCGATGGTTCTGGAGAAGACCCTACTTGTAGCAGGTAGAAAACTATAACAGTTTTGGCTTAGAATTTTGTTATCATATTTGGAAAATTTTGTGGACTTGCAAAAAACTACTATGTTATCCTTGTCCAGATTATGGTTTATCCAGAAGTTTAGGATAAGACTTAGATGTCTCATGAACTCTGCTTTATTAATAAATTTTATTGATTCCCTCATTTTGAAAAACTTTATTCCTAAAAATTGCAGGTCTGTGTCGGGGAACAGCATTTCGGACCATCTAGTGTACTTCGGAGTGCAAATGGGCTGTGATGATGTGGTCACTTGCAAAATTTTAATGGACCCACGACTGGCACCATACAGCACACAAGATCAAAGCGGAAACTTCATCACGTCGATGAGCCATTCCAATTCAATCATAAAGACAAACGTAGAAACTTTAGAATTAGGTTCTTTTAGTAATGTCATATAGAACACTGATGGCCACAGCTGACAGAAGAACCAGCTGGAATCGGAAAGATTGTGTATATAACAGGGTTTTAAGGTGCAAACTTGTACATTACATTTTGTATAGTCAATTATTAAATTTATATAGTGCCTTAATGTAAATATTTGTCTGTCCAAAGTGTAAATTTACATATAACAATTTGTATATCTTTCATTTATTAAATTTTATACTGCATTTTTATTTTTATTTTATTTACATATTTTTTAATATTCATTTGAGTTTTGTATTATGCACTCATTCCAGGTCTCAGGAGTCCCTGGAGTACTTCAGTTTTGGACTTCTGTTGGACTTTTTTTGAAATAAAGTTATAAAATATCTCACAAACTTTAACTTAGAAGTGGAAATGCCGCTTTCTAACCAGCTTTAACTTGAGGAATTCTACTTGCAAATGCTGCTTTCAACAGTAATTTTTAATATATTAATGACATCTAATTTATTTAACATTATTATCACAATGGAATATCTTAAAAAATTAATTTACAAGAGATCAATCTAAATGTGAAAATTTATTATTGAATAGAATCATGGTTACAGATTTTGAAAATGGGAACTAATCGAGTTACTAATTTATGATTTATCGGAGAGTTTCAAAAATTCAGATAATTTATTTGCGATTTATCGAGTTGGTCAAATATTTTTAACTGACTTATCGGCTATTTTCGAAAAACAGACCGATTTTCATAAATATAAATATGAATAGAATATATAAATTGACCCGACCCGACCCGACCTGATACTCACCCGGAATGTAACATGAAACAGGTCGAAAATATGAGAGCCCGAACTCGCCTCCAAAGTAATAACCGAGTCTAAAATCCTAAAACAATTGGTGAAAGCTCAAACCCTGAGCTCAAGTGTTTTTTCCTCACTCTCTAACAGAAATGCTAAAAACAGCAACTTCAAATGTTGGGCGTCTCGCTAGGGTTTTCAAACACTCCCATCCGGCGCTCCTCTTTTCCGATCGATCTCTTCTCTCCGCCGCCGATTCCACTCTTCTCTCCGGCAGCTCCGATTCTCCATGTCTCGCCCAGCGCCGTCACCTCTCTTCAGGCACGTTTCACACTTTTCTCCACACATATATAATTTAACAAAACAATAAGCTAATTGCATTATTATACTAGTATATATGTATTGTTGAATGTATGATTATGTGATATGATGATAATGAACTTAACAGGAGTGAAGATTGATTTTACGCGATGGAATTTGATGCCTAGGGCTTCATTCTCTTCCGAAGCAGCAGCTGCTGAGACAAAAGTCGAAACTACGGGTGACATTTCGTGATGAATATTTGTTCAATTGTTGTTTTGCTGTTATCGATTTTTTGTAAATTGTTTGTTTGTGTTGTTGAGTGCAGAGACTGCTAAGGAGTTGTATGATAAGATAATTAAATCGGTGAATGTTCAGAGGACTGCGCCTCCTAATGTGTGGTTATGGTCACTAATTGGCAGTTGTGCTAATGTTGAGGACATTAAGCTTCTTTTCGATGTTTTGCAGAATCTTCGGAGATTTGTTAGTCAAAATATTTGTTGCTTTGTGGTTTTCTTGTGCTTTTATTATTATGTAATCACTTTATTGTATGTGATTCGGGTTATTGGATTTGGTTGCAGAGATTGTCTAATCTTCGCATTCATGAAAACTTTAATGAGAACCTTTGCCGAGCAGTAGCGAAGGCTTGTGTACGTGTAGGGGCTATTGATTTTGGTATGCCGATGTTTCCAAGCGCTGGTTTTAAGTGTTAAATATATATAATGATTTATGTACTTGTGGTTATTTTGTATTTGAAAACACTGCAAGGTAATAAAATTGATCAACCAATGTGACCTTTGTATTTTATTCGTACACCGTTAAAGTGGACAATGGTTGACACAACTGGAACAAATTTAATGATCCTTACCTGTGCACCTGATTGAATGAGATTTGGTAATCTGGTAACACTCAGGAGACAATACTTCTTTCTTTTTGTTGCTTTACTTCTCATCTCAAAAAATACTCTTCCCAAGATTCGTAGAGAATCATCTATCTTTCTTGATTGCATAGTTTCATACCCGTATCCATAACTTGCATTCTTGTTTCTGTTTTCCGTATAATTTTGTTCTAACGAATGGATAATTTGGTTGTACTTCTTGAACAGGTAAGAAGACATTGTGGAAGCACAATGTATACGGATTGACTCCTCTTGTTGGATCTGCGCACCATTTATTGGTATACCACTTGTGATTCTTTTGAAGGTTGATTGATATCTATGTTGTTATATATATTATTATACTTTGTTACCTGCAGATGCACGCAAAACAGAATAATGATGCCAATCTCATGGTTGAAGTGTTGAAACTTCTGAAACAAAATGATGTCCAATTACAAGCCGGCACAGCTGATTTGGTTTTCAGGTAATGGTGCCATGATACGCATATCTTCTATATTTCTTCATCATGACAGACGTAGTTCAAAAAAGAAAGAAACTTGTATGGGAAAAATTGATATACGAGGGATCAAATCTTATTGATCCATTTCTCTAACAGCTTTAAGGTGTTAAGTCCATGATGTAATGTTTTGTAAATGTTTGGAAAACCATTTTCTAAAGAAGAAGTGTAGATAGGGATTGGCAGCCACCCGAAAACCCGAGTTTGTCAATAAATTTAGGTAGCATACATATTTTGTATTAGGGAAACCTTCTACTGTTATATATTTTTCCCTGATAATTTTATATGTTATGATATCTTTATTATATGCACAAATGGAACTTAAATTTTTCTGTAAAATCACATATCTGGATATAAAAAACTCAAATAATTTCTTTATAATTTAGGTAGGTTTAAGCCTATATAGTTTCTTTGTATGAAATATACAGTTTTTGAAATTTATTTATATTTTTAACATTTTAAATCTCCCCCGCGGGGACCTATTTATTGGCTGTGTCACTGCCTAAAAAGATTGTCTGACAGTCGTGATCTGCGCAGCTGCTTCACATTATAACCACACATGCGTGTGAATTCCAATCATTATAGTTCTACTACCACCCTACTCGGCCCGGCATGAAATATGTGTTTTTTTCTGTCAAGTAAATGTTAAATACCAATGGATGATGATAGAGATTGAGAAGCTTTTTTCTGAGCTACACGAGGATGATCTGATCTCAGTGTTCTTAATTAGATACTAGATAACTAGTTAAACATGAGAGCATATCTAGTTAAACATGAGAGCAGTGTTGTGAAAATCGCGATTAATCGTGCGATTAATCGCGCTTCGCGAGTAGGCGAAGGTTCTGCGAGTTGCGTATGAGCGATTTAGTGCGAGTATGAAATTGGCAAAAAATCGTGACTGACTCGCGCTTACTCGCAAAAAAGCGCAGTAAAAGCGCAAAAAAACTCGCACTGTACATAAAAAGACTGAAATACCCTTAAGTTAAAAAACCCTACTTATCTTTATAAGTTTATAACCGTTCATTGCCTCAAAAATTTTGCACAGCTGTCAAAGAGGTATGTCTTATAATCTAAGTTGATATTTAGAGACGTTTTATTATGTTTATTTCTACTTGGTTGATATTTCTACTAAGCTCGAGACTTTTTATTATGTTTATTTCTACTAAGTTGGAGACTTATTATTATGCTTGAAAATTCTATTTTTAAATATTAGAACTAATATTTTCATAAGTATTTATGTATAAATACATATAATTAGATAAATAATTTTATTTCTGGCAAAAAATCGTGCGAGTAATCGCGCTTCGCGAGTCGCGATTCAAAATTAGAACTTGCGCTTTTTTCGATTTTGCGCATTTCACAACACTGCATGAGAGTAACCTTGTGTGATAGTTTAGAAAGACTATCAACTTAATACACTCATACAACCAACTAAAAGAACTCTAGTTCAAAAGAAGAATGTTTCAGTATGGCCTTCTGAATCGATGACAGCCATGCAGTTTTTTCCTGATGCTTCTTTTAATCAGCCAGGCTAGATAGATCAGCCTGTTTTTAGTAAGTAACCTCCCATGCACAGCCAGCTAGGTTCAAAAATAAAATCTTGAGAACAGTTTCTTGTGGATTGCCAAAAGATATAAATTGTGAACCTGCTGTCTGGCATCTTCCCAAATATATAACTTCCTTAAGGTCCCATGAATACTGCAATAATTAAGTACGTAATTCAGTAGCTAGATGCAAGGGAATGCTAATCAGCGTTGGCTATTTAAAAAACATACTGGAGCTCAGCAAAGTGATTGATGCAATTATGCAAAGATAGAGATGATGTCTTCCCTGAGTAATCGATAAAGGTCGATGATCAACCCAAAGAGTTAAAAATGTTTGTATATATTTTATGTTATTAGTTAGGACTAGATTTAATTGTAATTTATTCTAAAGCTATATTATGCATACATGTAGCAATATTTTAGATTATGCTAGAGAATATCAAAGGATATGTTTTCTTTTGTACAAAATATTACTTGATAGTTAAGTTTTAAAATTTTATATAAACAGTTGTAATATTTATTGTTGCATATTATGAGGGTATATTGTGTGTTTTGCTGATTCTTTGCAAAGACAGGCCTTTATCCCCTCTTTTAACCCTTCTCCCTAATCTGTCCTACGTCTTCATACCACAATAAGAAAGTACTGCCACCTCTTTTAACCCTTATCCGTAATCTGTCATACATCATCATGCCACAATAAGAAAGTACTGCCACTTAGCTTTACAAAAGCGTCACCTTGCAAATTGCCTGGACTTCAAACTTGTCGAAGACACCAGGCACAAGGATTGGAATTTTCATTGTACATAAGGATTTCCTATGTAAGAACTGCTTTCTTAAACCAAGTGACCCAGATGGAATTGGCTTGGGTCTTAACAATGCCGTAGTTGAAACATGGAAGCAGCCGTGTTTTATGCTACCAAATTCCTCAGCATAATTTTGTTTTTTGCCAGAATTCTTATGTATATAATGTTCTATTTTTTTTTTCATTTACCTTCCTTATTTTTGTTTTTTCTTTTTTTAAATTTTAAAGATACTTCTAGTTTTATTTTTTGGACAATCACATTTTTTGATATCCATTTTAAACCTGAACTGAACCAAAACCCAAAAAAACCAGATGGTTCTGGTTTGGTTTGTCATTTCCAGTATCCTAGCCAAATCCGAACATAATGGTTAGGTTGATTTTTATTAAACACGAACCAATACGTGTTGCCATCACTAATGACTTTGGCAAGACAAAAAATTGTGTGCAGTACCCTTGAATTACCAAAGCAGACTTCACAAGTTGAAGCAGCTCTTCCAAAGATGAGCTTCTTAAAGTCTGGGAGTTTATATGTTATAAAGTCTTGAGATGTCAGATTGTCTATTCAAGTAAGGGATGCCATCTTAATGATAACTCTTAACAGCAATTTGGCGTAACCACAAGAAGAAACTAATTGCACAAGCGCCCCAGCTTTATATTATATTTATAATGATGCAAAAGAAAGGATTGTATTGTTCAATCTGAGATATTTCCAACTTCACTTATAAGATGATTATTGTTAATACTCAAAAAGCTGACAAAGGATCAACAAAACAGGGAACAGTATAGTTTCTTCCACATTAAGTTCAAGAACTTGAAGCCCTTTAAGTTGCAGATGATGAACAATTAGCAGATTTAAGTTATTGGCAGGATTAGAGTTTCTTAGTAGACCATGCTAAGGTCTTAATACTAATTGTGGCGGGAGGCAAAGTTGGAGCAGGATTATAGAGTTTTTTTGTAGACAATACTAGGGTTTTTATTAATATTTGTTGCAGGAGGCAAATTTGAGTAGCAGATGCTTCTGAGTTCAGACAGTTTCCTTGCTTTAAATGACTTCCTGAGTATATTCTTCCTTGCTGGAACAAGAAAGAGTTGGACTCTCCTGGAGAGTAAAGGCACTTGTCTAACTAAATAACTATTGGTGATTTAGTTTCTGTATAAATAAACAAACTCCTGTGATGCATATCATCAGCATATGTACAAGCTAAATATAATTTTTTTGCACCCTGGAAGTCATGTGAATTAAGAAATTCAGGGAAGAAAAATTAGAAGTTTGACTAGCAATTTAAATTGTGGATGTCATCCAAGTTTGCTCATTTTCTTTATGTAGTGCATATGTTTTTTATGATTGGTGAATGCTTTATCATGACAAATCCTATTTGTTTGCAGCATATGTTACAACACGGATAAATGGGACTTAATTTCCAAGTATTCAAAACGATTTATCAAGGAAGGGGTAAAACTACGGGAGACTTCCTTTGATGTGTGGATGGAGTTTTCTGCTCAGAGAGGTATTGATGTGTTGATGGATTTGTCTGATCAGAGAGGTCCTTGCAAGTTTCTTTGTCATTAAACATCTCTCGCGTTGAAAGTATTCCCGTGTAAAGTATTGTTTTGCTTATAGCTGATGGGTTGGTGATTGGCTTTTGTTTTTACTCGCATAATTCGATTTACCTTTTGCAGTAGATACTAAGAGTTTGTGGGACATTGAGAAGCTAAGATCAGATACAGGGAGGAGACACACTCTTTCAACTGGTTTTTCATGTGCAAAGGTATGCTTTTATGTCATACTCGCAGTCTCTTCTCCGGTTACTTGTAAAAATGATGTGGTCTGTTATGCAAAAAGGGTACAAGGGACATGCTTATTGATATTGAATATTACTATTACTTATGAAATTTGAAGGAATTCTACCGTTGAAACTAAGACCAGCATGATATTTCATATTTCCCCAGTATATATAAAAGGTTACGTTTCTATCCCAAATTGTTAATTCAAAAACCAGAGATTACTTTTGTGATTTCCATGTCATAGGAATAGGGTTACACCATAGATTCCAGGACCCAGGCACGGCTACAAAATGGTAAAGCTGATTTAAACACTTTTCTAGCTTGATGAGTTGTATTTGAGATATTATTCTGAATGAGTTAGGTACCTAAAGTCCGAGGGCGATGTCTGTTGTTAACGATCAATCCTTGTTCACACACTTTTTGTCATACTTGATGCTTTAAAATAAACCTTTTAACTATATTTGATCACATTATGGTTTATTTTTGGGGAGCATTAATCACACTCCCCCAGTTTCTCCTCAGGCACCATTAGTTCCACGGAAATGGACCAAAAAGTCCATAGAATAACTGAAGTGCCAACTATGTGCTAGTTTAGAACAAATAGGCTAATAGTGTGGGGACAATAATCCCATGAAACAAAGATAGCCAATGAGTTTGCAATCAAGCTGAATCTGCTAGTTATCGATGTATAACTTACCAAAAACTTCTGAAGTATACATATTTTATGTTACAAGTTTTCATAGTTGTCATGTCTTTGTGTGTATCAGTGGCTGGTGGTTTTGCATAGTCTTTTTTTTAAAGTGATTTGTATTTATTAACGCAGGCTTTTCTCCTAGAACGCAAGCCCAAGGATGCTGCTTTTATTATTCATTTTCTCAGTCAGGTATCTGGTTATACTTGTTCCGTTTATGGTTTATGCTGGGAGGAGAAAAGTCCTGTGGCATGGCATGCATCATTCTGAGCAACTGTTAAGCTTTAGACTGCTTAACAAAAATAAGTTATTGTATCTATGCAGATACTTAGACGTTCCCTTGCTGAATCCCTATCAAATAATACTAATTAATATTTAATTACTATAGTAGTGATAAATTAATAGTTATAATTTCTCCAAGCTAAATCGTGTAAAATTGCCGATTCATAGTACATATTTTTCTGTGTTTGTCCTTCATTTGGCAAACTTTAACATTCGGTTCATCTGTTACTGCCAGATTTTATCTGAAGCAAAGAAGCCAGGGATCTTAGTTGAGCTTCAGAAGCTGGTTAGTGACTGGACTCTGAAGGTTATAAAGTATCAGAAGGAGGAAGACAGAAAGGTACTCTGTTGGATTTGAATCATATGTTAGGATTTGTGGTACAAAAATATCCAGACCTACTTATTGGGCTTCTTCTTGTAGAAGGGTAAACATTTCCGTAGCAAAGCTTGATTAGTATCATATTAGGTTGTGCTTTTGAGCTTGAAGCAGATCTCTTTCTTTACGCACGTGACACGCCATTATGAGCCCCTTTACTTCGCAGTAGATTATAAATTTGTTTATATTCTGGTACTGTGTACTTGATAATTTATACTACAACTTGTTAGATTGCAAAATTCGTGTTTGGTTTTAGAAATTGTTTGTAAAATTAGATCAGCAATCCAGTTTTGCTTCTTGTATTTACCCTGTTGTACTTTTCTTTTGTCTATAATTTGAACTGAGTTGTTTTTATGAGTCCATCTACTGTCCGTTTTTTTGATTTACTTGTGTTTTGGGACTGCTGACATGATAAATTATGTTCCTCGTGGGAGGTTATGCGTGACCTATTCTTTTTTAAGTAAATTATTGAGCACACTTAGTGGAATATATGTAAAGTTTGACACTAATAAATGTCATAAATGTCTTGTTTCAAGACATTCATGTAGAAATATAGCTGATGTTACTTGTGAGAAACATATTTTTGTTATATCTTGCGCAGGCCATGGCTGCTGCATTACAGGCTGATATCCCTGCTATGATAACTGAATTAGTGGATCTTGGTTTGGAGGTGAATGTCAATACTGAGGACCTGTTGACAAAAGATCTTTTATGCTGAACTGGTGACTAGAATTAAGTTCGACAACCTAGAGGCGAGTTAACTCTTTCCTTCCGGAACAGAAGAGGCAACTCATCTCAATTCTCAAGCAAAGTGCTCTGGTATGAGTAGAAATGTTTAGCAAATACACCAAGTCAGTCTTTAGCGCCTCCTGTTATGTCTAATATTAAGCATGGTCCATCAGTCAGGTTGTGTTTTTGGTTCGGTCAACTATTTTGATATATGCGGAAAATGTTGCTTGTTGCCCAGTGAATAGTACATCTGTAGCAAAATGTCATTCTGCATTTCTGTTATATATTTTGAACTGATGCACGGCTAATGCTTGTGTTTAATGCGCAATGCGGCTTGTGCAAGAAGGACCATGTCTCTCATAATGTCTTCAAATGTAATGATTAGTTCCAAGGATAGATGTTGCAACATTTTGCACAAATTTGTCCATGCACCTAAATATTCATATTTGGGTTCAAGGGGTTGCTGAGTTGAATGCAAATTGAATGGTATTTCAAATTTTATTCTGTATTATTGATATAGATGTGGGCAAATACATGAAAATTACAAAAGGATGCGTTTCTTTTAGAACTTAGAGAGCACCGACTAAACAGAGTTGTACCTACTGGCTCATTCCCGTACTTGTTGACCCCGGATCTAAACTACAATGCTGGGCTTGATTTTGGTCTTGTAAGTTGTAATTTAAATTTGATGGATGGGGTGATATTCATTTGTTGAAGATATCAAGTTGTTTGGGACTTGTTGATTCTAAACTAAAGTTGGTTTGTGAAACAACTTTTTGTCGTATTTTGAATTCTTGTGTTTGATCTTTTAGGCAAGTTCTTGTTAAGTTTTAACTTTCCAACAATTCAGAGATGACAGTAGAGAGTTGCGTGTTGCAAGGACAATATTATTTTTTGTACAACTAAATTACAAATATAAGTTTGGAATAAATAAATGTAAGTTAAAATAGTCATTTAGAGACTCTTTAAAAATGGTCCAAAATATCGTAACCCAGAAAAATGACCTTTTTATCTCTCAAAAACATAACAAAAATATGCTTTTTCTGAAAACGCTTTCTTGTCCTTCATTTTCTTAAAGCAAAAAATTATTTTTCCTTGAAAAATGCAATAGATACATGCGTTTCTGAAAAAAATTGCTAAACGCGTGACTTGAATACGTTTCCTGGGAACCTTGGATTTTGCCCCCACAACGAAAACAAGCGTTTTCAAATATTTACCGAAACGTGATATAAATACGCGTTATAGTGTGATAATAAGGGCAATCTATATACTATTTATTAATAAGCGAAATCATATTTAAATGGAACACGATACTACCAAAGTACCAAATTTTTGTACTAGATAATTATGTAATATCTGTAATATCTATTTTTCTAATTATATTATTATATAATATCTATTTTCCTAATTATATTATTATTCAGCCAGCTACTTACACGAATAGACTTCTATTCCTCTTTGTTTTCTCTTAGTTAGTGTTCATCCAATTATTTATAAATATACTTGAATTTTATTAAGTCTCTATTAATAAGTGCAAAAAAATAATACAACTATAATATAAAAAAATTAATATAGTACTCTAGTTATGTATTCTAAAATTTTGGTATTAACTACTAACACGAATTGACTTCTATTCCATGTAGACTTTGTTTTTTATTAATTAGTGTCCATTCAAGTCTTGATTTACTTTTAAATTGGAAATATTTTTTAACAATAAAGAAATAATAATAAATGACTTTATTGACATTATTTTACTTTAAACTGAAAATTATTGATTTAACGAGTGTATTT
>PHNY01000622.1:1220-24852 GCA_003724115.2 Anethum foeniculum
TAAGTTGTACATATCTGGTTTTCTTTTTTTATCATTTTGAAAATGAGCAATATAGTGTACTAGTTGAACTTTTTATGAAATCGTTTATAAGCTATTCAAACCAAACAAAATTAATCTGATGCATGACGAGAAGGGTTGGTTAAAAATTTATTTTTTGTTGTATTGAATTTTTTTTTACTGAACTTTTTATGAAATCGTTTATAACTTATTCAAACCAAACAAAATTAATCTGATGTGTAACGAGAAGGGTTGGTTAAAAATTTACTTTTTGCTGTATTGAAATTTTTTTTGACTGATATATTTAGTCAGTTTGCAAAAACCCCTCAACCACGAACGCCCCTGATTTATAATCTAGTAAGAAGAATAAAATCGTTTCGATATAAAAATAAATTTTAACAAAAATATTCAATATCTAACAGTAAATATAATAAACTAATTTATAATCTCGTAAAAAAAACTGAAACTAATTTATAATAATATTCTTATGTTTAATTTTCACGCTTAAGAAGAAGAGTGAAACAGAGAAGCCTAATATTGTTCTCTTCTTCCGCTCCCGCCGCAAACTCTCGCTACAGGGTAACTTCTTCTTCCTCAGCTCTATCATCATTGATACGTATACAAGTCTGTCTCTATATTTGAAGTTAATTTTGTACCTGGGTTATTAAAAAAGAATGCTTTTTTGTTGAATTACTGTATAATTTCTTTAGTGTTGCACTTAAACCCTAATTAGGATTCAAGATTCTTTATTTCACATGTTTTGTGTAATGGGTTTGTCATAAATAATGTTAAGAATAAAGGGTTTATAATATATGTGTGTATATGTTGTGGTTGCTAGTAGTTTAGCTTAAGTTGTTTATGTGAAATTGGTGTTTACTTGCAAGCTATTGACTGTTTGTTTTGTTTTGTTTTCGGGTTTTTAGTTGGAGTTGTAATGGGGTCGACAAAGAGGAAATCTTTGGAAGACCCGATAGAGGAATCTGGACCTTTGTTAAAACAACAGAAAGAAAATGGTTTTACGGGTGTTGATGAGCCTGTCGCGTGTTTGCATGATGTGTCGTATCCTGAGGGTTTTGTTCATCGTAGTTCTGATACGTTTTTGGCTCAAGAAGAGTCGAAACCTGCAAAGGAGTTTCCTTTTACGCTTGATCCGTTTCAGTCGGAGGCTATCAAATGCCTTAATATTGGTGAATCCGTCATGGTATTGTTTCTTATTTAGATAAAATGTTTGTGGTTGAAGCATTGAAGTTTGATGTTAATTTAGTTGGGTTTTTTTTTATAGGTATCTGCTCACACATCGGCAGGGAAAACTGTAGTAGCTTTGTATGCGATTGCTATGTCATTAAAGAATAAGCAGCGTGTAATATATACTTCTCCAATTAAAGCACTTAGCAACCAAAAGTATAGAGAATTTAAAGAAGAATTTTCTGATGTTGGCTTGATGACGGGAGATGTTACAATTGAGCCCAACGCTTCTTGTTTGGTGGGTATTGTTATAGCTAATGTGATTTTGCTTTTTGTCCATTTTTTAGAGCATATGCATCAATAATCGTTAGACAGATCAACGGATTGATGGAGTTTGGTGATGCAGCAATGCTCTATCGGTCCATCAAATCCATGAAATTAAAGTCCATCAATCTGTTAGCTACTCCAAAAATTAATGGAGTTGGTGGTGGTTTGATAGGCATTAATTTGATTGATGGACAAATAAACGATTGCTGTATTGATGAAAGTCGATCAATTCCTTGATTCGTTGGACAGATTAACTATTTTGATTTGTAACTGCTGCATGAAAATTAGCAAAATTGTTAATTTGTTTTTTAACTCCATCAAGTTAAATGACGAATTAACGGATTGATGGAGTTTGATGGGTGGGGATGCTCTTAGGCATAAGATTTCAGTGGACAATAAGAAGTTTTCCTGGTTATTGGTATCTATTTTTTAAGACCAAATTTTCTATTTATCTTTTGCAAATGGCTGAGTTCTTATAATTTGTTTGTAGGTTATGACAACAGAAATTTGGCGTAGTATGCAGTACAATGGATCAGAGGTTGTAAAAGAGGTGGCATGGGTTATATTTGACGAGGTACATTACATGCGTGATAGAGAAAGAGGCGTCGTTTGGGAAGAGAGTATTGTTTTGGCACCAAAAAAGTCTCGATTCGTTTTTCTATCAGCCACAGTACCCAATGCAAAGGAGTTTGCTGATTGGGTTGCAAAGGTGATATATTCTTTTCTTATGAAGCCTCTCAAATAGTTTTTGTCGGCGAGGGAAAAAAAATTCATACCTGCATATAGAGATCAGAAAGGTGGTCAGTATCATAAAGATTAAAGAGACATCTACGCCCAAACAGAAATGATGTTTTATAAGGAAATCTTAGAGGGTGGATTGATGAATTGAGTCTTGTATATTACAATTGAATAAGTGAACACATTATATTAAGAAACTTAAAACTACCAATATATGGCAAGTATGACTCTGTTCTGTTTTTTTCGTAGTGGAGTGTTATTCCATGACCACCTTTCCGTGGTACATCATCTGTAAAATTAACAGCATGGTAGTAGTTTCTGGAAGTGTTGCACGACCTTTTAATCATAAAAAAGAGTGTACTTTCTCACAATTGATATTTTATTGCTTACCATCACGATATTAATATACTTTCAGAGTGCAGGTACACCAGCAACCATGTCATATTGTTTACACTGATTATCGGCCAACCCCTCTTCAACATTATATTTTCCCTTCTGGAGGAGATGGTCTATACTTGGTAGTGGATGAGAAGGGAAAATTTCGTGAGGATAGCTTTCAAAAGGGTTTGAACGCTCTTGTTTCGTCTAGTGAAGGTGCTAGGAAAAACGAGGCTGGAAAATGGCAAAAGGGTGTGGTGGCTGGCAGAGCAGGTGAAGACAGTGACATATTTAAGATGGTCAAGATGATTATTCAGCGTCAGTATGATCCAGTGATAGTTTTTAGTTTCAGCAAAAGGGAGTGTGAATTCCTTGCCATGCAGGTACGACTTGCTTGGTGAATGATACTTATAGTTTGTTGGAAACAATGTAATGCCTGCTAGTTGTGAGTTGTGGCAAGTTAACTCTCATTCCATGCATATATAAATATAATCACTACGTTCTTACGTAAGTTATTATGGTTGATGTTATTGAGGACTTTTAGTTGAACTGCATTACCATGATTGTATCATATCTTTGGTTTTTCGTTATTATTCGTCAACAAATGATGCAGTGTTAATAAGCAAGTTGACAACAAGTATGAGTTAAGTAGCTGAAACTGTTCATATAGCGAGCCTCACCCCCATCTAAATTTCTAACGTCAGCACTTATTAGATATATGTATCAAAATTTCACTTACTAGACGTTTTTATCTGTTTTTTTATAGTGAAATTTTAATGGTATTAAGTTGGGTTAGCTCTTGTACTATTGTTACTTTAACTGGAATCTACAGAGCGAAGTATCCGTGACTTATTTTATTTTAAATTGTGTTGTATTTGTTGGTGCATGGGCTAAAATACCTTTTTGTGTATAGATGGCGAAATTGGATTTGAATGGTGATGATGAGAAGGTGAACATAGAAACTATATTCTGGAGTGCTATGGATATGTTATCAGATGATGACAAGAAACTACCTCAGGCAAGATACCTTTTAATTTTTTATTTATTTAGACTTGAGTAAATAATATCCAATGAGGATCCACACACACAGATAATAAAGCAGTGACATTGTTCTCTCAAGATTCCTTGTTTACCCCCGCTTGTGTATTTGTGTTAGTAATCCATTTTAGAATGCTGTTGTTCTTGTGGTAAATATAATAATTTTGCTATTTCAAATCATTCTGTGACAATTTAGGTCTCAAATATGCTACCCATCTTAAAGCGTGGAATAGGTGTGCATCATTCTGGTTTGCTTCCCATCCTGAAAGAAGTGATTGAGATACTTTTTCAAGAAGGACTCATTAAGGTTAGGAGGAACTTACAAATTTTGTTTGCAATTTATTCTGTCTTAACATCAGAAGTATAACATTTCTATTGATTTGTATCTGCTGGTCGTCTCATTAGATACTATTTTTTATTTTTGTTACGAGTCTATTTTTTCTACTGTAGAATTTTGAAATTGTGTAAAAGTTCTGGAATGTAGTGTTGACCTTTTTTTCTGTAGTGTTTGTTTGCCACAGAGACGTTCAGCATAGGATTGAACATGCCTGCAAAGACTGTGGTCTTCTCAAATGTCCGCAAATTTGATGGTGATAAATTTAGATGGATTACTAGTGGAGAGTATATACAGATGAGTGGTCGAGCTGGTCGTAGAGGAATTGATGAGCGTGGGGTTTGTATTCTTATGGTCGATGAGAAGCTGGAGCCATCTACTGCTAAGATGATGCTTAAAGGGAGTGCTGATTGTTTAAACAGGTATGTGACTATCCTGGTGGAATGTAAAATGTACAGTATCCTACACCAGACACATATCTGTGTGTTTGCAATGTTTTTATGCATCACGAATACTATCATGCATTCTGCAGTTAAATCAACATTTCCTCTGCAATAATTGTGATCTTGCTAAGCTACTACAACATGCTAAATGCAGTGCCTTTCATCTAAGCTACAACATGCTGTTGAATCAAATATTACATGAAGATAGTAATCCTGAAAATCTACTTCGTAACTCATTCTATCAATTTCAAGCTGACCGGGCTATTCCTGATCTGGAGGTCAGTTGGCCCTAACCTACTTTGTTTGTTCATACTGTTACACTTTTCTACTGCTCGGTGGTCTTAAGTTATTAAATGCCCGTGTTTTCAGAAACAAGCAAAGGAGCTTAAGGAGGAGAGAGATTCAATGATAATTGAAGAGGAGGATAGCTTAGATAATTATTACTCTCTGCTTCAGCAATACAAAAGCTTGAAGAAAGATGTTCGTGATATTATCTGTGCTCCGAGGTACTGTTTACCTTTCTTGCAGCCTGGAAGACTTGTTTCCATCCATTGCTCAGGTAATGAGAACTCCCCAGCTTTCTCAACTGATGACCTGACTACATGGGGAGTAATAATCAATTTTGAAAGGGTGAAAGGACTTTCTGAAGGTGAGAATCACCAGTACGACTTTACTTATCCAAATTTTGTCTGAATGTTATATGCCTGATGAAATCTTCATGATGCAGATGATGCAAATAAAAAACCAGAAGATGCAGATTATACCGTAGACATTCTTACAAGATGTGCAGTAACCAAAGATGAAGTTTCAAAGAAGACAATGAAGATAATTCCATTAAAAGAGTCTGGAGAACCTGTTGTAGTTTCACTTCCTCTATCTCAAGTGAGTCTCTCATTCACTTTTTATCTGCTTCTTCAAAATATTAGTGGTTTGTTCTCCCCTTGCTATTGTATTTTATAGTTATCAACTCTGTAATAACTTGAAACGTTGTAGACTGACAAAAGAGAGAATTTATATGAATAGTGTATGTTATATGAACACTGCGGTATCTAAAACAATCTTTGTGGAATTTAGGATTATCAAAATTTTCTTAAATGGTTTTAACTCAAGCTTATCTGAAAGAAAAACAAGTATGAAATATGTTTTTTTGATGCATGCCTAAATCTAGGTGGAATAACAATGTATGTGCATAATATAGTGTCTTCTTTTGTTTCCGTAAAATAGACGCATTAGACCTCATACAAAGTAACAGTCATATCTGCTCTGGTAAATAACTCTCTTTAGAAATTATTATTTCGCTTTTCAGTTGTAATATAATATATATATAAAACTTAATGTTTAAAATTATTTTCATTCAGATCTACAGCTTGAGCAGTGTTCGACTTGTAATTGCAAAGGATCTTATACCATTGCAAAATCGAGAAAACACATTAAAGAAGGTTTCAGAGGTTTTATCTAGGTTTTCCAAAGAGGGAATGCCTCTATTGGATCCTGAAGAAGACATGAAGGTTTGTTCTATTTTTTCATTTCCTTGCTCATGATAGCTTCTTGTGTATTTTTTCTGTGACATTAATTATCTACACTCTTCAGGTGCAAAGTAGCTCGTACAGAAAATCAGTCCGTAGAATAGAAGCATTGGAAAACTTGTTTGAGAAGCATGAAATTGCAAAGTCTCCACTTATTGAGCAGAAACTTAAAGTATTACACCAAAAGAAAGAGCTTAGTACCAGAATTAAACAGTTAAAGCGAGCAGTGCGTAATTCCTCAGTATTGGCTTTTAAAGATGAACTTAAAGCAAGAAAAAGGGTTCTCCGTAGACTTGGGTAAAAGCCTATCTGACACGTCCTTATTATTTTCCCTTTCAACCCCCCCCCGCCCCCCTTTTCCAATTAGTTTGATATGATTAACCATTGCAAGATTATACGATGTTTTGCAGATATGTCACTGGTGATGATGTTGTAGACATGAAAGGAAAGGTTGCTTGTAATATAAGTAGTGCTGATGAGTTGACTTTGACAGAGCTCATGTTTAATGGGGTCCTGAAGGACCTAAAGGTAGAAGAGATGATTTCCCTTCTCTCTTGTTTTGTGTGGCAAGAGAAGCTTAAGGATGCTCCAAAGCCCAGGGATGAACTTCAGTTGCTCTTTACTCAGTTACAGGATACAGCTCAAAGGGTTGCTAAAGTTCAATTTGAGTGCAAGGTAGCATTGTCTTCTACATTATCTGAAAATTTGAACGTCCTGCAATATGTATGTTTGCCGCCTTAAGTTACAGATATAGCATAGATGCTTAGTTTGATTTAGGGCTGTCAATGGATCCGATCTGGATCGGATCGGGCTTGATCCATATCCTGATCCATTTAATTTTATCGGATTCGGATTTGGATCGGATTTTTGTCGGATTTTTTTCAGCCCGATCCATATCCGGATCCGTTAGGATCACGGATAACGGATCACGGATCGGAGATCCGACCCATTTATACTTAAAATAATTTTATTAAAAGCTAAATTGCAACAGTACATAGAATATTTAAAAAAAAAAAAATTTGAAATGCAAATACAACACTAATATCAATTTAGAAGTTACACAGTAGATTAAAATCCAATAACAACAAGAAAAATTAAAACACTGAATTTTAATGTTAAGAACGATGAGAAGTTGACTTCCACAAGGCAATCTTCATCATTAACCTAAAAAAAGACAATGAAAGACAACGATCTCTAGTTCTCTACCATCCAATGGTACCTTTCTTAGTACCAAATACAAAAATTTTATATCGTATATTAACAAATACATTTATATCACATATTTAATATACAACAAACTATAAATAACATATAAATATATATATAATCGGATCGCATCAAATTCATATCCGATACTTATCGGATCGGATCGTTAACGGGTCGGATTTTTTTTTGCATGATCCATATCCGCTCCATTATCATTCGGATCGGATCGGACCGGATTTCCGCTCCATTGACAGCCCTAGTTTGATTTAAACTCGCAACCAAACTTAATGGGGCTCTGAGTGATATAATGATGTAGGAGACTGTATTGCCAAATGTTTGCACGTTAATAATTTTAGGAGAAAAAAGACAGACATCTCTTTAAATGTCGAATAGAATGTAGGAAAATCAGAAGCATATTTTAGCATTGATGAAAATCATGAGCTTCTGTGCCAAAAAGCAAAATTGTTATTATTTAAAGGCCTTCAGTTTTTCAGCTTCTTAATAATCTTCTCCTTTTGAGCTGTCAGACCAGCTTAATGTTCTTAAACTGTTTCTCATATGTACAAATGTCAAGTACGAGCATAATATGTTCTTAAATGTTTGTCATTTGTTTAGTTCTGGTTTCTCATTACTGGTTCATGTTGACATGACTGACTATTTGATCTGAATAATCCTATTTTTGACAATTTTCCAGTAAACATCTAATAAAGTGCATGTACTAACCATTATTCCTTTTTTATATTTGCATTATCCTGATTAACAGTGCCCCTAAATGTTCTTTTTCTTTAAACAGGTTCAAATTGATGTAGAAAATTTTGCAAATTCATTTCGGCCTGATATCATGGAAGCAGTGTATGCTTGGGCAAAAGGTTCAAAATTCTATGAGATTATGGAAATCTCCCAGGTTTTTGAAGGCAGTTTAATTAGAGCTATTAGAAGATTAGAAGAAGTCCTTCAGCAGTTAATATTAGCTGCAAAGTCCATAGGGGAAACCGAGCTTGAAAAAAAATTTGAAGATGCTGTTTCTAAAATTAAAAGGGATATAGTTTTTGCAGCATCACTGTACTTGTAGTTTTAAACTCATATGTCTTTTTTTTCTTGATTTTACGGAAAAGATCCAGACAGATGGATATTTAAAGATGTTGAAGCAACTCAAGCTATTCTTCTGCATTTAAGGGAACCATTGCTGAAGACTGATGGGATAAAAAAAAACTGATCAGCTGAAAACCCTGCACAGCTGTGAGGGGTCTGTCGAGAATTGTCGATATATACTGCAGTCAACAAAAAAATGTCTACATGTAGCAGGAGAGGGGTGTTGTAACAATCTAGATATTACAATCTAGATATTCAATAGGTTATTTAGAGAATCTTAGATGTACCTTAGATTTGTGTGAACGTTTTTTAAGTAGGCTCTCACTTTCAGAAATTGTATTTTAGTAGCAGTTAATACTTGATATAGAGAACCATTATTCTTAATTAACCTTGGAAGTCTTAACATTTACACCCTCATTTTCTGAAACTGATTCTATTTCCGTGTCACTCTACTTATCTTTTCTTTCATAGCAGTACTATGCTTTTACACGGCAAGACTGGTTTTGTAAAAGATTTTCGGGCTTGTGACACTGGAGTAACAGTTTAAAAAAATGGAATAATATGTAAATGGCGTGATATTAAAATTCGATAAACGGTTTTTCTATCGTGTGCCCATGAGCACACAACACAATAAGCGCAGAAACTTATAAATTTGGACTAATTTTATTGGTGTAATTTTTGTGAATGCAGGGGGTCCACTACTATCTAAAAAATGAACCAATCAAAATGGCTTAAAATTATGAATTTCCGCACTTATTGTGTGCCAGTGGGCACATGGTAGAAAATTCTTTCAATAAAACAAGTTAATCACCCCCATCCCAAGTCCCTGACTACTCAAAAATTATATAATCTAATTCGAATCTAATAATTTGGTGCTTGATAAAACTTATTATGAGGTCATGTCCTCCAGAGGTCTAAAAAATAAAACATTACAGAAAGGTAGATAGAACTTTGGTAATGTAATGCAAAAGGAGTAATTATTATTTAAATCGATGAATGACAACCGATCAACAGCGGCAAAACAATAACATTGTTCGAACCCCAAATCCTCTCTATTAGTATTGTATCAGCAAAAGCCATAGAAAAAAGAACACTTAACAGAAAACTATAAATCATAACATGACTTGATCAAGACTTAATTCAGAATGCTTCTTTGATGCGAAAACAGGGACAAGCAACGCGAACCAGATGCTTTCCAACGTTAAAAACACACCCGAAAACTCCAAAAGATCTTTCTCTTTTAGTTGTTGGAACAACAGGCATTCCGTAAACAGGATTCGGAACCATGTATTGCTGATAAGAAGAGCTTGTACTGGTAACAGGTAATGTTGGAAGCAATGGCCTTATTTCAGGATCAACATGATTCTCTTCTGAAGGAAAGGCATATCCAAAATCATTTGAAGTATTCGAAGGATGTCCTGAGAATGTATGATAGTTCAGTGAGGCCGCGTAACTGGCCTCTTGGATTTGATCATAGTATGGTGGCAATGGTGGAGCAGAAGGCTGAAACTGATGGCTGTGGCAACAACAGTGGCCATTTGCTGGCGGATTTTCGACGAAACTTGTCTTTTTTTTCTTCTTCTTTCTTGACCAGAACTTGAGTTTCTTCATGTTTTTGATCACCTTCATTGTAGGATAAAATCTCGAATGTCAAGGGAAAATTTATGTAGAGAAGTTTGGATTTTTACTTATTAAGAGGGGTTGAGCATGAAGTGGAAATGATCTGTATCAAGAATATTTAAGTTAATTAGTAGTAATTACTGTAGGAGCGTTTTATTTTGGTAACTTACTTTAAGATATTATGACCGTTATGTTTTGGATCCTGCACAACCACATCTCATGCTAACAACACTTTTTGGCATCATATAATTGATTACCATCTAGGATGTCTACTCAACTAAGACTTTTATCGGATCTCCCTGGATCTCAAATATTTTTTGTACTTAATTTGAATTTAAACTAATTACCAAATTTAATGTATTCAATTAAGATTTTTATACATATATGATATCCATCTCGGATATTTTCTTTAAAAAATTGAAATCTAAAACTATACATATAAATGTATTTAATGTATCATTGAAAAAATGCTTTATGAGCTGTAAGACAACTAAGTGGGTGGGTTTGATTCTCGGCTCTCGCTCACCCAGAGATTTGTTAAAATAAATAATATATAAGACATATAAGCCTAATTTATTAAAAAATATTGCTTTATAAAAGTTTTATGTGTCACATAGATTTTGTTGCATTTGATACCACTCGAATCCCGTATGAATCCAAGAGACTGCAAGGCATTTAATTTGAAATCTATCAACCATATTAAATCCATGTTAAAGATAAGATTACCTACAACATTAAAAAAAAATTCAAGTATTAATTTAAAAATTATTTTAAATAATAGTAAGATTTTGTTCCATAATCAGATGATCTCAAATATATACATTCCCCCATGTATAACAATTGATACCTGATTGAGTTTGATGGAAGTACTAAACTTTATGGTAAGGATGCAGGTTCAAATCTTGCTGCTAACAAGTTCAGTAGTTTAGACAAGATTCAGAAAGAAAAATGAACAGCAACCCAAGTAACTTAACAGAGAAACTTGGTTAGTACACACACACTACTAACTTGTAGAATGCTTCAATCCGTACCAAACAAGACATTACAATACACATACCTTTCACTTTATATACATAAGCTGCACTAATCTTGTCATTTGGGTACAACAAAGAAATTACAACCACAAAACACTAACAGTAACATTAGGGTAAAATGCTCCTCAGCTCAGACATTAAACGTTGAAACTTCTTCAACCGAGCGTCCAAATAAGCAATATGGACTATGATTCTCTTGATGAAAATATGACAAAAGGATAATATTACTGAAAGAGTCGTCCTTGGAGCACCTGTTCACCAAATACTACGGGGACTACACAACTGTCCTTGTATCTTCAAAAAACTACAGATCTCATGTGGTGCCACTCAACCAGCTGTTCCGGCAGATTCTCATGAATAGCATTACTCACTGCTTGAAACAAAATCACAGATGGTTATCTTCCCCAAAAGTCCCGACCCAAAATTGTTTCGCGATTCCTCACACCATAGGCGCCTCAGCAACTGGGTCCAGCATTTGACGACTGCTCCTCAGTTCCAATGTCAGCATCTGGAACTATCTTGTCCGGCCTAGCTTCTTCATTGACCAAATGTTTTATCTTGGGTGATAAACACTTTACTTCCTCCGTGGTATATATACAAATCTTCCTCGCCATGCTACAGAATTCACTGTAATATTTTAACAAAGAGAGGCAACTAGAAGTCAGAATGAATATTCTACACCGTAAATATTTAGAGGTCCTAGTAAACAGCATCGAATAGATTCCAGATTCACATCAAGAATAAAACACCATACAAAGAATTTAACAGGGCATGAGTTGGGCCACAGCCCTTGGTAACAGGTAACAATACAAGGTAAAAAAGTGAACTTGGTATTGGAAATAATTTCTCGTTTTAAATTATTAGGTCAAAGCTGCATCCGATAATACATCTAAGCTAATCAGAAAAGGCAGATCAAACTTATACGTTACAGGAAAAAATAACGTGACAAGATCCAGATGATTAAGCAATCGTGCATGACTACCCTGGTAGCTATTCAAAAATAGGGAAACTGAAACATGGTCAAGACGTGTTCTAGAAGTCAGAAAACTACCGACTCACAAAACATGGAAATAAGATTATTAGATACTACGTGAGAACTTGAATCAGGCTCAACATAAATTACTTTATACCAAGGTATAGATTTGCTATGTAAACTATGTATATCTTCGCTAATTGAATGCAACAATATGTGCAAATAAAATTTGTCAACCACAGGCCATTATATTGTGCAACCAGTACCACAGGCCATTACATAATGGTCTTCTGTGTGCCACTTGATGTGATGGACATTCACATAGTTCCCTTTACATAGTTATACTTGTAAAGTCTGGAGCCAGTGAGCAGGATCAATGATTCAAGTCAAAATGTATAAAATGGGAAGAAACACCCAAAAAGTGACACTGTAACAACCCAATGCAAGTAATTAACCTGAGAAAGGACCAAGGTTATATTGACTTAACTGCCAAGGATCATCGCCAACCATCATCATGTCATTCTCGTCATCAGTATAAACAACCTTCCATCTCTTTGCTGGTCCACATAGTTCACCTTCAATCTCAAACATCTCTTCCAGTTTCCTCCGAAGATCACTATAACCATTGAACCGTGTCAAATCTACTGCCCTCCCAACAGCAATTCCTTGCATGTGAACCTGTGCAGTGTATAATCACACTTAATGCCTCTAAAAAAAACATATAGCATTTCAAACAAAGTAATCACCAATGATGCTAATATTCGAAGTCATACTCGTACAGTTGTTATTGTCACTTTCTAATTTCGAGACACACTCTCCCAAAAAAGGTAAAAGAAAATGAGAAGAAATAACATTCATGAGCAGCATAAAGTGCATTCATGTGCAAGTCTAATAGCATAACGGAGGCCCTCTTGGATTTTCCTCGAAATTCTTAAGAACATTTCAAAGTACAGTCCGCAGAGCGCATACATAAAAAAGAAAAGCTTTCAAATAGTAAAAAGTACCTTGGTGCAACTCCGTGTTTGTTTATGCGACTCCTGTGGGGTTCTTAGACATGACTTTTCAGGATCACAGCTAACTGAGGGATGATCCAACAGATTAACATCAGATGGTACTGATTGCTGGTCAGATTCAGCATCCAAAGATAGTATGGGCTGATCTTCAACTGCAGCTCCAGAGACCACCATAGGCGACAATTTTTCTGTGTTGTGGTCAAGTAACTCGATTCCAAATAGCCTGTAACCATTTCCCTGTCTATTTTCACTGGTATCCTTGCTAAGAAGAGAAGCAAGAGAGTCTTTGCCAGCTTCAGCTTGGTTAGACCACTGCATTGACTTGCTAGAAGCCAGAGACATGGGACCATTATCATTGTAGCTGATAGAGCTGTCCTTGGCGTTAGAAGAGAATTTGGGGGATAAAAAGAGGTCTGGCCCTCGAGACGAATCACAATATCCACCAAAAGTTGGATGCTGTTCTGCGGGGGGTTTCCACATTCCTATGGCAGGGAAAAATTATTAGGAAATCAACACAACACAAATACATGCAATGATCTCATTGGTCATCAAATTCATACCAAGAGCAGAGAGATCTGGCATTTGAGCAGGTAAAGCCGGTGGCCGAGGCCGCTTGTTTCTTACTGGAGGTTGGGAATTTGATGGAGCAGTTGCAACGAGTGGCTCTAGTTCCCATGAAGAAACTCTATCTGGTCGCAAAATTGATGACGGTTCATCCCATTGAACCTAATATTCATAACAAAAGTGTTTAAAATTAGCTATAATGCGAAAATGAAAATGCAAAAAGACGGCACCTAGGAGGCAAGAAGGGGAAGAGACAGATGAGAACCCTAGTAGTAGATGGAAGAAATAATATGTGCTGACATGTCAGTAAGCACAGAGCCTTTAGTTTTCTTCTTTTTTTTCCCTTGATATATACTTCTCTTACTTTCTGTCCAATCATGATGGGTAAAACTAGCGGAACTTAAATGTTAGCAAATCATATAGCTTCAATACTAGGAACTTGGGTTAAATATGTAACAACAAACTGCAATAAAGGATCGCCCAATCTCACACAAGAAAGTTATCCAAACTCACCTTTAGGGATCTCCATTCAGAATCATCCCATCTTGATGCTGTATTGTCGCCAACGCCAACGCCAACGCCAACGCCAACTATTGTTCCACTAAACCTGCAAGACTTGTTTAATTAGACGGCCTATTACAGCTCCTAAACCACAAAATAGAAGACGGCTACTGTTTAGTATTTACCTTCTTTCAGGAACTTCCTCACCCTCAAATCGCATCTTAAATCTCATACCAACAGAAAGCTTGTGACTTCGAGCTTCGAGGTATTTGTTCAGAGTTACAATAAACTCAGATCGGCTTGTTCTGACCACAAAAACAGCTAGATTAGCAAAATGAATTTATTAACCAATCCAGCTCAGCATCTCATTGTAACTTGACCATTTGGGGAAAAAAAAAAGTATCGAGCTAATTCAGACAAGATGATGCTAAAAATTACTAATTCTGATGCTAATTGTTTGTTAGCAAACCATAAATGCTCTTTGTTCTTTCTTCTGAAAATTGTGGGAATGGAAAAAGGGTTATAAAACAAATTTATCCATCGAAAGATTTAACCAGTCAACATGCCAGTCACTACCTTCTAGCACATTCCTCCATTCACGGCCATGTCAGTCGATAGATTTTAGAATGATTATAGAAAATAGGCCTTCTGACACGAACATGATAACTGGGAGTTTAAAACTATCACAACTTTACAAGGCAAAAAAAACACACCTCATGGATCAATATCAATTCTTAAAATGTTAAAGAGTCAGTAATGTGCAAGATCGCAAAAACTATCATCTAGCAAGAAGGTAAGTTGGTAGAAAAACCTTGGTTTATAGAAAACGGAAAAGAAGGTTCCAGTAGCAATTGCATGAGACGCAGTGGCAAGAACACCCAGATGCATGCTGTGGCTAGATATAACAGAAGATGGCATATTGTTTAGTTGTCTCATATGCCTCCTTACACCAACACGTAGCTCCCCACTTTCACCCCTGAGAATTTTTTTTTTTTGTTAAATTACACATAATTATGCTATAACAAAGATTTAATATTTGAAAGACTAATTGCTTGCCTTAAAAAGATAAAAGCATCACCAGCAACCAACTTCTTTGCACTAACAAAGACACTCCACCCAGTGGTCAGTAAATGACGCCGGGGTTGCCCTGAAAGTTATAATTCTAACAATTTAAGGTAAAAGAAAATTACAAGAACAACATCATCATGGTCATGGTAATCAAGGCTTCCCTACAAGCTATTGGAGCAAAAATCCACTCAACTTCTAGTTAAGCCCGTTCTCTACTAATTAAAGGAAGTAACCTATAAAGTTAGCAAATTTTTGTTCAACATATAGGAGAACGGAGCCCTCACCGCGAAATATGTGCCGAAAATGCCACTCACTACCATGAAGATCAGTAGCAACCAGTTCTTGCCAGGGTGGTTGTTGGGACATATCCTGTAAAAAACAAATATGCAAGTTACGATTTAGTCCTAAAAACATCTGCAGGAATTAATTTTGCTTGGTGGCAGTTTGAATGCGCTACTTTTTACACGGTTAATAAATATATATATTAAAGCTTACCAACGGGGGCAAACAGTCATCCGCATGCCTCCGAAGAACAGAAAATCCACCATGGGTGCTTGTGTCTGAGGCTGTGAGCGTCTTGCAAAATGAATGGACAGTGCATTTAGGAGGTTCTGGGAGAGGAGGATCTGGGCTATCAACCTCACCTTGCTATTCCAGACGACAAAAGACGAAGACATAATCATAAGAAACCCAAACTAAACAACTGGATCTTGGTACAGTCGAGTCGTACAATGAATAGTTTGTGTTCAAAAAACTCACATCTTTTTCAGGTAGCAATGTTATCTGTGCATAAACCTCATCTGATTCTGGTTCAGCCTGCAAACGATTCAAAGTATAGACAGATAAGTAGAGGAAGACATAGATCTGCACACTACTCCACCAGCCTCAGGGGTGATAGACTGATAGGAAATGCCAAGAAAGAAGATATATTTAAATGCGATTGGATCAAGAGTCAATACTATAAGGACTCACTCGTAGCTGAACATTCACGACTTTGCAGAGTATTTTAGCAGGCAAGTTGAACGAAGGGAGTTGCTGATCTGAGACCTGATGTGTTGATGCTTCAAGCTGTAGGAAGAGTGAAGAATCAATAAACTTGCTTAAATAGAAGAAAAATAACAGATCTTATCATGAGATGGATCCCATCTGAATCTGTCTTTTATTTAAGGGTAAATCAAATTTCAAATTAGAAGACATATATGTAAGAAGTCACTGATATCATAGTGGAGACAATTGAAGTGAGCATAAAAAAAGATTTTGCTATTCAGATCAATAATGTGGAAAAGTGAAGGCACACAGAAAAATTGCGGTATTCAGGCATTTTATTATTGTTCTATGGAATTTTGGCATAATAAAAAATCATGTACAGGATTTTGTAACAAAAAGTTAAGGGAGAACCACTTTTGGATATGTAATTGTTTCAACTTTCAAGTGATACTACATATGGTGAGTGAATACTTGAGATACACTAGTTCCCGAAAGTACCCAAAGTAGCCATCACTGTAGAATTTTAGATTTTAGGCAGAGGTATTACAGATAAGGATAAGAAAAACAGAAGAAAAGAATCAACAGTTTTCGTACCTGTTCCATATGACCTTGCAGAAAGTAATAAACCCGTTCTCCTTCACGAGGAACAGTGACAAGGGGTCCGGCACAGGCATGCCACAATTCCTTAAACAAAGCATCATTTTGGACTCCTGCATAGTACGATCATGTGAGACTTATACTACAATAACAAAAGGACAAAATTCATATGTATATAGTGGAAGGGGCACTAAATTACTTTTTACCAAGAAAAGCAATATATAATTTAGAAATAACAGACATTTAAAGTTTATTACTACACTAAGTAGTCGAAGAAAGAAGATGTCAAACTGATTATAGATTTTAGAAAGTCTTGGCCAGTTCTAGAGTTCTAAACCTTCCCGGTTCTAAGTCCTACTGAGCAGAAGAAAAAACAAAATTATCCTGGTACGCTGGAACCCAAGTAGGTAGATATTTACATCAAAATTTGAAAGTGCTGCGTGACTGATTTAGGGTCTTGGGAATGTCTAAACCTACAACATTGAGAAACCCAAACAAACCAATTACAAGAATATTCTACATGATATTAGCAAAGTTGAAGAGGATTTCAATCTTTGATTTTATAAGGCTTAAATGTAGTTAATTTCCAGCAAAGAAACATGGTCTATATGGTCATGAACACCATGATTTGCTCAAATAGCAGTCACTCTCACACACACACAAAACATAAGTATCGCCTTATAAGGCCATCTATTGTATATTGTCACACACACACAATACATAAGAATAGCCTTATACGGCCATCTATTGTATATCAAATAAAACACAGAAGCAAAGGCTGAAACTAAAATTCAAAGCTTCGAGATCATTAAAAAAGAAAGATAACGAGATACATTTTTGCAATATGGAGCACTCTAAGATTGAAGATGAAGAAGTGCATTTAACAAACAAGCATGTACCTACAGAATATATAGAAATTATAAAAATGCTCATAAATTCTCTTATCCAGTACCATGAACTAATTTTCGACCAACCAAAACCAGTAAACATTGATTTCGTATGAGGGAATAAGAAGCTCAAACCTGAGCGACCCTGTCCAGGGAAATTATTAGCAGTGTGGGCCATGATAATACCACTGTGAAACAGTCAGTCTGAGTTCACAATCTAAACTTTCAATCCTCAGATCTGCCACTCAGTATGTAATAAACTTTTCCACAAGGAGAACACCAATTTTTGTTGATATGACCACAGACGAGCTATATATGATATCAGATCAAGCTTTCGAAAATATAACTAGGAGGCTAAACAAAGCGATTTTCTCCTCAAACACAACTGTGACGTTGCTCTCTCCTTTCTACCCTTAAATGCAGAAAAAAAGTTTTGGCTCTACTCGAGGACTTTAACGTCTTTGTAGTCCGAATACGCAAGATCACCCAAAAAGCATGAACAACTTCACACAATGCACAATATCCTCCTAACCCTCCTTATCTTTAACCTTAAAATTCGGATCGATATTATCTGCAAAGTAGAAACAATCACATGTTTGACACACTAGCAAAAAAGCTACCACCTTTTGTCTACTATTAAACAAACAAATTCAAACTTAAATCATGCTTCAGACCATCGAAACCAACACATACTACGTATTTCCGCCTGTTTTCGTACTCAGAAACATCAACCTTCCCAATACCACCTTCACTAAACTAACTAAAAACCATCATAAAACTCACCATCACTATCCAAATTCACTTCATCCATACCAATAAAATTCCTAATTTTCAATAACAAAAACAAACAAACTCAATATTCAACTAATTCACATTTTTTTCTAATCATCACCATATTACAATAAATAAATAAACCCAATATTAATTATCATAAAAATTTAATAATCAGCTAATAAATTCCAAAAATTAGGGATCTACAATATAACACAAATTTCACTAATAACACAACTTAAATGACATCATCTACATACAAATATACATACAAACACAAAAATGCAATAAATCTAACATAATAAAAAATGAATTGAACTTTAAACTACTCACCAACTAAAATTGGGGATCAATCTGAGCTGCAAAACCCTAGAAAAATTCGCCATTTGCAAAATAAACACAATCAGAACAAAGATAGAAGCTTTATGAGTTCAATTAAAGAAGAGGAAATTAAGATAATTGAATGTAATAATTAGGGTTTGAAAGAAAAAGAGTAAGAAAAAAAAAGAGGGAAGAGAGATAGATACAGATGTGTGGGATATATAGATACAGATCGGTGATGGTCTTTGCCTGGTGGAAGCCGACAAGACCCCCTGCAATTAATTTTTAGTACATTTTTACTTTTTTAAAATATTATTAATAATTTTAAATTATTAAATGTACTAGCGAGGTTTTCTCTCTCTCTCTCTCAGTGTGTTGTGGCTGTCCATGTAGAGTAGGGACACTCCTCTCCTAGGAGATTATTTTTAAGGCTTTTTTTTGCTTCCAGTGCCTGCCATCTTCGGGCTCTGTGAGAAATGGAGTTACATGTCCAAATTTTACGGATTTCAACCTAGTTAAAAGGAAAAGAAATTGAACAAACTTTTAATATTGATTTATATTTACATTTTTTGTTTCACCCAGTTTTTTTATTTTTAAAAAAATTATTAGATTTATATTAAAATATGTAATGGACAATATTACAGAAATGTAAGAAAATAGTCGGAACTGAGAGAGTATCTTAATTAGATTGAAATTTTATGATTAATATTATTATTTCTAAATTTGTTCGAGTATTTAGATATTATAAATTAACTCTGTATATTTGAATTTGTGCGATTAGGATGCAATTTAATTATCTAATAAATAATTATAAAATTTTTAATTCCAGTCTTGTGATTCTGTGTGCTGAAAATGTTTTATTTGCCATGTGTTGGAGTACAAATTCATTATTCATTTTTCAGTAAGATAAAAATTATTGGAGTTGGATGTGATCCGATCTTTTGCATCGTTGTGTATATTATTGGAAATGTGCATATGGGTGGGGGTGGGTTTAGGGTATGGCTGCAGAAAAACAAGAAGTAGAAGATGGGTAAGATGTGTGTATGATGAAATCGAGTACCCCGATATGGGTACAAGTCTCCCATGTTGTACCCACGCGCATTTACAATACTACCTCAATTCAAAGCTTCCCCCCATTTTTAAGGAGATAAATATTTCAGTATATAAAAACGAATTTTCTGCCAGGTGTCCATGGTCATACAATAAACGTGAAAATTCATAATTTTAAACCATTTTAATTGGTTCATATTTTAGATAGTGGTGGACCCCCTGCATTCACAAAAACTCCCCCAATAAGATTAGTCCAATTTTATAAGATTCCGCGCTTATAATATGCTTATGAGCATATGGTAGAAAAACCGGATATAAAAAATGACTCAATTATTGTAGGACTACATTTTTTATTAATCTTATATACTACGTCTACAATCTACAAACACGATGCTGGAGTGGATAATACCTAGAAGCACTTGACCGGGCTACCATGTATTTAATGTAACACACTCCACTATGTTGTTTGCCCCTTCGGGCTGGGAAGAGGTTTCACTGGGACGGCATGCGATGAACACGGCACGAAATTGATACGAATACTCAATATTTCGGTCCGAATATGAAAATAAATAAAAATATATATAAATATAATTGGCGTCAGATTTATTAATATACAATACATGATAAATATATATGAAATAAATTTTATAAATATATAATATTTAGAATATTACCGGTAAATCTTTCATTTCATACTAAATATAAATAATATAATTATACTTAAACTTGTAAATTCTACGTACATTACTAGTACACTAACGGTCCGCCCATGACCCGTGCCAGTTAAGTTAGAGTTGTAATACGAAACGAACCAGTCGATCGAGCCGGGTACAAAATAAACGAATTTGAATTTTGGTGGCTTTAAACGAGTCGAGCCGCTTGTTTCAGTGAAACAAACTCAAATTCTTGCCGAACTTGGCTCGGTTAATAGACGAGCAGAGTGGAGTTTATTCGCGAGCTAAACGAGTCGGGTTTAGACGAGTCGAACCGAGATGGTTCACGAGCTTAACGATCAAAAAAAAAATTAATTACAATTTAACTTTATAAAATAATCAAAAGCTTAAAATAAATTATATATAAAACAAGTTTGAGTTTGAGCCGATTTTCTGAGTTCAAGCTGCGCTCAAATCGAGTTCGGTACGTACTCAGTTTGGCTCGTTTAACTAAACGAGTTCGAACTTATGTCCGAGCCAGCTCACTTAAATGAGTTCGAGCTCGAGCTGCTCGCGAGCATCCAGACTCAAATTACAGCCTTAGTCAAGTATTAATATATGTATGTGAACATTTTCATTCGTTTTATGTATTATGTGTTCAGAAATTGTCTGTTGGCGGTTCAAGATTATATTATTAGTAGACTCAATTTAAACATTTGATATTTAATAAAAAAAAATTGTATATAATTAGTGTATTTTCATATACTAAATGGGTAGATAAAAAATATTAGTTTCAGGTTAGTATTATCAAGATAGTGCACGGATACAAATTCAGGTTTTATTTAATTTTAAAATAAAATTACACGAAAATACAAAAATATACGGGAACGATTATACATGACACGGCTCAAGCTCTAACGAATACCCGTTTATAAACAATATCAAGTAAAAATATGACTTGACTTGCAATCCTAACTTGCACTATAACTGCTTATATTTGTTTTAATTAATAACATGTTTTACAAAAACTAGCTTCGAACATGCATAATGTACGAAGCTTTATAATTAAAGTTTATATTCATTAATGATCGAACCTTAATTACTTCATTTAATAATACTACTTCTAAAATGATTAATCTTTTAATGTTTGTATATATCAAGAATCGAACCTCTAAATTTCTTTACTTATTAATACTATTTCTAAAATGACTAATTCATACCTTAAGAACAAATCAAGTTAAATCACTTATATTAATTATTTATAGAATCTACACTACTAGAAAAACAACATTAGACATCGGTTAATTTTGATTTAAATTTTCATATTCATCATGTCCGGTATTCTAGATCTCCAGGATTTTCATGGTACTCTTGATTTAGTGACGAGGGTTCGTATGGTGATTTATCTATGGCCGATTGCTCAAAATAACAGTTGGAGGAGTTGGAGAATTACAATATTTACATATCTTTTCAAAAAATCGATTGATTACCTATTTAAGATGGAAGAATTCAACAGCGATATGATTATGCGTTTGTTCAATGTTAATCGTATATATATATATGCCGTATAACTTTTTATTATTGAATTACTTTTCTTTCAAAAAAATATATTATTTGTTTCCGTGAAACCGCGGTTCGAAGAATTTTGTGTATATCCCTAAACACACTAATATCAACTGTCTATTGCAAATCGACAATAATATATTTATATCTAATAATATAGTCATCTCTATATCATTAATTCATTCACGTGTATTAATTCATATCTAATAAAATGTATTTCATGAGTAAGTAATTTTATTTTAGATATTAAAGTAACATATAAATAGATATTAAAATAAGAAGAGAATTGATATTTGTGAGTGCTTCCATTAAGAAAAAGAAGAAATTTTAAATCCGTCACCATATTTATGTTTTAATGTTTCAAGAAATTACAGTCGAACCTAGTTCGATCAAGTAATAATCATTAAAATAATATATTTTTTTCATATTTCAATATAATAAATAGAGCCGGCAATTTAGTACACGACATGAAAACACGACACGAAAACGAAACGAAAATTACGGGTTTGGATTGACCTTTTCAGTACACGAACAGAAAATTACACGGATGAATTTAGTGTCGGTTTTGGATTTACCATTGGGTACACGACACGAAACGAAAGTACACGAAATAAATATTTAAATAAATTTATTAAAATTATATGAATATATACTATAAAATAATATTATATATATAATTTTTTGGAAAGATAGATACAAAATTAGTTCCAAATTTAAATTTTACAAGACTTAACCACACTTGATTCTTTATGATTAAGACCTGAATAGTGAAAACTCAATATTTAAATATTTAATTGATTTAATTTAATTTCTATTTTTAATCTAAAATTACACGAAATGAAGGTACACGAACACGAAACGAATCCTTAACGGGTTGGTTTTGGATTTGGCGTTCATGACACGAAACACGAAAGTATACGAAATGAACGAATTGTCAGCTCTAATAATAAGATGCTATAACTTTACCTTGATAAAATAATAAATTTACTAAAAATAATATATTTTTCAATACCGAGACTATTACTTTAACGAAGTTTAACTGTATTAGACTCCTATATATCTGATAATTTCTTTCACAAATCAGTTGTACTTCATTTTCTTTAAATATCAACTTAAGAGTATAAAGCCTGAATCCATTTTCAAGCTGTAATTACCGAAATGTCCTTCTAATTTTTTAATAATTACAGTACGTTGCCACTGCTTTATAGTATAATAACAATATATACGTACAAATACCTGCTAAATATATATATACATACTTATATATACCTACTGAAACAATCTTGCACGCTTTACAACAAAAGCAATAACACGCTGCATACAAATTGTACTACATCCAGTTTGAAATTCAAATTTCAAAATTTTCGATTCATATAAAGTGTATAATATATGCTCTGTATATGGCTTCCTCTTTCTTACTATTTCTTATTTAGCTCTTGGATTGGGTGAATTTCTTAGTATGTAAATCAATATACTTATATAAAGGAGAAGACGGGAGCGTTTATGTGGCGCCTTTCAAATCGTCCAGTTCTATTTTCTAATTTTCTCAATTTTTTGAATTAAAAATTATTAAAATCAATAATTACCTAAATTACAGCTGATATTATAAGTCAGAATCGTATTCTATATCTTTGATTAGCATACACTAACTCATATAATTGTACAAGGAAGTCAATTTCCTAAATTACAGCTATTTTTCTCAATTTTTTGAATTAAAAAATATTAATATCAATAATTACCTAAATTACAGCCGATTTTATAAGTCA
>PHNY01000624.1:4216-18562 GCA_003724115.2 Anethum foeniculum
GTATAATTTTTTTAATTTAAATTAAATTTAAAAGATTATACAATATAAACAAAGTTCGTGCATCGCACGGGGTTTAAGCTAGTTCTTTATTAATAAGCGAAATAATGTTTAAATGGAACACGGTACTAAAATACCAAAGTACCAAATTTTGGTACTAGATAATTATGTACTTCCTCCGTCCCACTAATATTGGCCATCAATCAAAACACTTGTATTTAGCAATCAGTTAAAAATTATCAAATTTAACCACTATGTTAACATATTTAGAAAAACTTAACATATTTAACATATTTTTTGCTTTAATAAGGAAATGTGGCCAATATTTTTGGGACAGAAGAAATAGGAAATGTGGCCAATATAAATGGGACGGAGGGAGTAATATCTATTTTTTTCTAATTATATTATTATATAATATATATTTTCCTAATTATATTATTATTCAGCCAGCTACTTACAATACACAAATAGACTTCTATTCCCCTTTGTTTTCTATTAGTTAGTGTTCATCCCATTAGTTATAAATGTACTTGAATTTTATTAAGTCTCTATTAATAAGTGAAAAAAACAATACAACTATAATATAAAAAAATTAATATAATACTAAGGTTATGTATTCTAAAAATTTGGTACTAACTAAATAATTATATAATTATTTTTAAAATCTTATATTATTAAATCACAACTACTAACACAAATTGAATTCTATTCCCTGTAAACTTTGTTTTTTTATTAGTTAGTGTCCATCTAAGTCTTGATTTACTTTTAAATTGGAAATATTTTTTAACAATAAAGAAATCATAATAAATGATTTTATTGACATTATTTTACTTTAAACTGAAAATTATTGGTTTTAACGAGTGTATTTTAATAAATAAGTAATATCATATAAACTATAGTGAAAAAAGAAAATTACCAAGTCATATTAAATAATATTTAATAATCTAAAATAATAAAGATGTTTGGTTCATTATACAATTCGTTTCACAAAAGAATCCTATTAGTAACGAGCTAATGTTTTAGATTTTTGTAACAAGTAAAACAACTACTAGGTGCAGTAGTAGTAGAACTATAAGATGGAATTTCGTAACTGCACGTAGGTTCAATTTATTTTAACTATATAATTTAATAGCATTTATTTATTATATATTCTTATCAGATTTAATTCTTTACGATTATTAATTTAATTTGATACTAATATTTTAATTTCAATTTGTATTTCGCACTGATATGAGGTTTAATTCTCTACAAATACTAATTTAATATTTTTAATCTCGGGTCCGAGCTTCGCACGGGTTACCAACTAGTATGGACTAACATGTGTTTGTATAATTTAAGGTCAGATTAGTGCTACTTGATGACACGGTAATTATCTTGACAAAGGGGATTAGCATAACGTAAAACTGTGTTAGTATGGCAATTAAGTTTAGAAAACATGTGAAATAGAGCAAATAATCTACCTTTACTAGCTAGAAAACAAAGCTAAAATATCAATGCAAGGTGGTAATGCCAATATCTTGACAAAGGGGATTACTCGCTGTATGGGTCTTCATAAACATACTTGATAGCTTACTTCCATATCCTAGGGTCTACGGTTACGAACCAATAGGATTCTTAAACAGCGGCTCCGCAAGATCCCCTCCCTCTTGATCTGTTGGTCACGATTTGCGTCGGGCACAACTCTTTTTATCGATAGATTTTACAAGGGACGTCCTCGACATTAAGCCTCATAAGCTAAGGCAAAGTAGCCTTTCTACTTCCATCATTATCCACCTGCCTAATTCCCTGCCACGTGTCTCATCCCCTATGTTTAGTCATTTAGTTCATTTCCCTCCTTCTCCATGTGTCCTTACTAGCTCTGATTTGTCACCACCCCTACGATAGGGTTACTTGCCAGAAAAAAAGAAGAATAAAAGGAAGTGGAGGGGGAGAAGGGGGAACAGGCAGAAAAACCTACGGCAACAAGTGAGAAAGAGAGAGGAAAAACCTACTAAGAATATATTCCATCAATAGTAATCAAAATTAATAACTTTTAAGATTTAAAAAGTAAGAAATCGGTATAGAAAAAATGTCAATTGACAAAATTAATAAGATTAAGATAAGTACATCTTCCCGAAGTTCTGTATTTTCAACAAACTCTAGTAGATAATTTGTTGTATTATAGATATCTCTTGTAGTATGTTAAGATAAATGATAAACTTATCAGTTTATCTCTACGACTAGATAGGAGTCAGTTAACATGTTGTTCTTGTATTAGTATTTATACTCATGTAATCATGCTGGTGAATACACAAGATAGTTCAATCAATTTACATCTCTTCCTTAAACCTTATTATGGTATCAGAGCCGTTTACGTTCTAACGAACCAAAATTTATACAACTGCCACTTTTATAAATCAGTCAAACAATTGTCACAACTACTCCACATATTTTTCAACCGATGGCCGGATCAAGCATTTCAAACACCATAGTTACACCTACAACTTCCTTGATTCAATTTAATCCTACTGCTCAATTACCTATTAAACTTACCGGAAGTCTGAATTTCACAACATGGAAGGCCCAGTTTGAGTTGTTACTCTTTGGTCATGACCTGCTTGGATACCTTGATGGCTCCTTACCACCACCACCGACCTACACAAAAGAAAACGACAAAGAGATCCCTAACCCTGCTTTTCACTTATGGCTCAGGCAAGACAAACTCATTCAAACTGCCTTACTTGCTTCTGTTGAACCAACACTCGCTTCTATGGTTGCTACTGCGGTTTCCTCTCGTGCAGCATGGAACTCTTTGCACACTGCATATGCCAATAAATCTCAAACACGAATCTTTAGCCTGCGTGATCACCTCAGTCGTTTAACAAAAGATACCAAGACAATTGCTGAATATTTGCGGGAAATTTGAACAATTGCTGATGAGTTGGCTATAGCTGGTTCTCCTCTTTCAAATGCTGAGTTGGTAGTTAAGGTATTAAGTGGCTTGGGAACTGAATTTAAAACCATCGCATCTGCTGTACGAGCCAGGGAGTCACCGATTTCATGGGAAGAATTGTCTGGGCTGCTTCTTGACGAAGAACTCACTATTAAACATATGGACTCACAGAAACCTGTTGCCTCTATTACTGCTGCTATGGCACAGCGTACTAGCTATCCTGGGAACTTCAGGTCAGGCCAGAGGCGTTATCAACAATCAAATTATCAAAGCGGTCCATTGCGGCACAACCAAACTCGTAATATGAACCATAATTGGCGGCCACAAGCTCCACCTTCACAGCCGTTTATGACTCAAGGGGATGGATACAAGGTTGATAATCGTCCTCGTTGTCAATTGTGCGACAAACCAGGCCATATAGCTAAATTATGACGATCACAATCACATAACCATATGGAGGCTAAGGCACATTTTGCAAGTCGTGTTCAACAACCAGGATCATCATGGATTGTCGACTCTGGAGCATCACATCATATAACCTCAAATGCAAATAACTTTTCTGAAGTTCATGCGTACAATGGTCCAGAAGAAATTGCAATGGAAAATGGTAATATGGTTCCAATTTCATAGATCGGTAAAGTTGAATTAAACACTTTTGAGACTAAGTTTTTGTTATCTGATGCTTTATGTGCTCCTGATATCAAACAAAATTTACTTTCAGTTTCTAAATTTTGTTCTGATAATCAAACCTCTATTGAATTCTTTCCCTCTTATTTTCATGTGAAGGATCTGAGTACGGGAGCAGTGCTGGCAGGCGGCCTGAATAAGTCTAGACTGTATGAGTGGTCTTCACTCCGAATAAAACATCCTGTAGCCAATAATCTTTCTGTTTCACTTCCATTGTCTAGATGGCATCAACGCCTTGGTCACCCCAATGTTAGGACTCTCAAAACAGTCTTACATGATTTTTCCTTGCCTTATTGTCACTCAAATGATTTTTCATGTAATGCTTGTAGCTGTAATAAAAGCCATCGTTTATCTTTTTCAACTAGTTCAATTCAAACTCAAAGAGCATTACAAGTTGTGTATAGTGATTTATGGGGTCCTTCTCCAGTTCTATCTATTGACAAGAAACTTTATTATGTTATCTTTGTGGATCACTACACAAAATACATGTGGTTGTATACGGTCAAACATAAAAATGAAGTTTTATCACTCTTTCAGCAATATCAGATGCTTGTTGAAAAACATTTTCAAACAAAAATACTTTCCTTTTACACCGATGGGGGTGGAGAATTCCAAGGCATGGGTTCATATCTTGCTTCACAAGGTATTGAACATTTAATGTCCCCACCATACACACCACAACTAGTGGCTTTGGCAGAACGTCGTCATCGTCAGATTATTGAAACAGCCAAAACATTATTATACGAGGCATCGTTACCTTCAGAGTTTTGGTCATTTGCATGCTCTCATGCTACTTACTTGATTAATCATCTCCCAACTCAAGAAAATCCACATTCCTCCCCATATGAATCTCTTTTTCAGTGTCCACCTGATTATACCAAATTACGAGTGTTCGGTTGTTTGTGTTATCCGTGGCTCAGGCCATATGCGTCTCATAAACTGCAACCAAAATCTTCGCCATGTATTTATCTTGGTTTTTCTGTTAAATACTACTCTCATCAGTGTTATGATCCTCAAGTTTCAAAACTCTATCTATCTCGGGATGTCATCTTTCTTGAAGATAAATTTCCATATAAGGATATGTTTTCTCACATTAGATTGACCTCTGTGAATATTGATTGGGTACCTCTTTCTGATTCATCCCCAAAGTTTGTTCCTGACCCTAATTCAACATCGATTATCAGTCAAATGTCTCATTCTGTGTCATCATCTCTCCCATCTCCAATTCTACTCCCTCAGCACGTTTCTACTTCTGTCCAGACACAATCATCAACCATCTTGCGCACTGCTTCTGCACATCAGGAAGAAACACCTTTGAGCTCTACAGATAGTGATTCTTTTACTTCATCAGGACATACTACTGAATCTAAACCAATTTGTATTGACAGTCAGTTGTCTTCACAATCTGATGTTTCACAGCCACAAGAGGTATCAACCTCTCGTCCATTGACAAGAGCACAAAATAATATTTTTAAACCGAATAAGTTTTATGGTTTCACAGCTGCGCCTTCTACCATGTTCACACCAGTCTCACTAAAAGAAGCACAAAAATATGCTCATTGGCGTGATGCTATGCAACTGGAGTATACTGCTTTATTACAAAACAAGACATGGGTTTTAGTACCACCTACTGCCACTCAAAATGTTGTTGATTGTCGCTGGATTTTTAAAATCAAACAAAATTCTGATGGTTCTATTGATCGCTATAAGGCTCGGCTTGTTGCCAAGGGTTTCACTCAGCGCCCAGGTATTGATTTCCACGACACTTTTAGTCCTGTAATTAAACCGACTACAATTCGTCTAGTCTTGTCTATTGCTGTTAAATCTTGTTGGCCTATACGCCAATTAGATATTAATAATGCATTTCTTCAAGGCCATTTAGATGAAGAGGTTTACATGAGGCAGCCTCCGGGATTTGTAAGTTCAAAATACCCTCACTATGTTTGCAAACTTCGGAAACCCATTTACGGACTTAAGCAGGCTTCTCGTTCATGGTACAGTGCCTTAAAATCTTACTTGATTACGATTGGTTTTTCTAAATCTGAGTCTGACCGTTCTTTATTTATCCTAAGCCGTGGTGGTATTATTGCATATGTTCTTGTTTACGTTGATGATATAATAGTCACTGGCTCCACCGATTCTGTTGTTGGAAATATTATTCAGCAGTTATCTAGTCGGTTTTCTTTAAAAGATCTTGGTCCTTTGCACTATTTCTTGGGTGTGGAAGTTTTTCGGTATTCTGGTGGTCTAATATTATCTCAAAGTAAGTATATTCAGGATTTATTGGTTGAACACAATATGCACGAAAGTAACGGCATGTCTACACCTATGAGCTCTTCTCTTTCTCTCACAACTGATCCAAATGCTTCAGCCATTGATATTACTGAGTATCGACAGATTATTGGAAAACTCCAATATCTTTCTTTTACTAGGCCGGATATTGCCTTCGCTGTCAATAAGCTCGCTCAATATATGTATCATCCTCAACATTCACAGTGGTTGGCAATTAAGCGTTTACTGAGATATCTTAAGCTTACTTGTATGTATGGTTTAAACATCAGTTGTAAGGGTGATTCACGTTTGCGAGTGTATTCAGATTCAGATTGGGCCGGAAATCTTGTTGATTGGACTTCTACAACAGGATATGTTCTTTATTATGGTTCATCTCCCATAAGCTGGTCTTCTAAAAAGCAACGAACAGTTGCTCGCTCTTCCACGGAAGCAGAATACCGTGCTGTTGCTAGTGCTGTCGCTGAGTCTAATTGGATATCTAATCTGCTGTTTGAGCTAAAATGTCCACTACAGACTGCTCCTGATGTTTTCTGTGACAATGTAGGCACTACATACCTGTGCCGAAATCCTGTATTTCATAGCCGTATGAAGCACATTGCACTTGACTTTCACTTTGTTAGAGAACAAGTACAAAGGAAGTCCATTGAAGTCCATCATATTCCTTCAACTGATCAAGTAGCTGACTTGCTTACTAAGCCTCTGCCTAAGTCTACCTTTCTGCATCAGTTTCACAAGCTTGGCCTCGTTCACTCCTTGCCGCGCTTGAGGGGGGATAATAAGATTAAGATAAGTACATCTTCCCGAAGTTCTGTATTTTCAACAAACTCTAGTAGATAATTTGTTGTATTATAGATATCTCTTGTAGTCTGTTAAGATAAATGATAAACTTATCAGTTTATCTCTACGACTAGATAGGAGTCAGTTAACATGTTGTTCTTGTATCAGTATTTATACTCATGTAATCATGCTGGTGAATACCCAAGATAGTTCAATCAATTTACATCTCTTCCTTAAACCTTATTAAAAATAAATTACTAATTTACGAATGAAAAAAAAAAGAGATCAGAGAAAGTAGCCGCATCTAGGATTTGCATTAGGCAAAAATAAGTGGGGATGAACTAAAGAAGAAAGTACTCATTCACTTATCTAACGTATAAGTAGTGATAAATTCATTTTGATTCTTCGTTTTAACGTAAAAGTTTAAACGGGATTTCAGCTTATAAAAGTGAGTTTAAAGATGCCCTCTAACACGCATCATATATCTAAAATTGACTCAAATAATTCTCCAGAAAAGTGTTTGAATACAAATTTTTGACATATTTGCCCTGGATCAACGACAGTAGCACTAATTAAGTGCCTGTTTGGGAAATCTTATTTGTCAGAAATAAGTTACTTATTTCTGAAAAAAGTACATCAAACTGTACTTTTTTCTGAAATAAGTTACTTATTTCTGACAAGTTTTTGCANNNATTCAAAATAAGTCGATAAGTTGATAAGTTGATGTTTGCCAAACAGGCCCTAAGTTGTGTTTCAATATTGAATGAAGTGAAAATCATCAGTCTTGCCGAAACAAGAAAAGTGGCAACAAAAACTCTGAACCTAACTACACTTACTTTGCTGACTTTACAGAGTCGAGTTGGGCAACAACTAGACAAATATATCACCAAACTTGTCCATGAAAACTTGATTAACCATCTAAATCTGTGATTTAAAACTTATAAACCATACCAATACTCATTTTCCATCATTTTGTTCGACATTTTGAGCGTAATCACCAACTACGTAAAGACTAGAAGAACTAGACTTGACTAATAACACATTCCACAGTACTTCTATGAGCTACTATGAGAGTATAAATCATCCAGTTTTCTGAACAATATCACAAATATCAGCATGGAAGCTTTTCTTCAAGTTAACGTGATCTTTTTAATCACACACATGGTGGCTCTTGCTTCAGGGGCATCGATAGTCACATTTATTTTTGGTGATTCCTTGACAGAAGTAGGAAACAACAATTACCTACAGTTGTCTCTTGCCAAATCAAACTTTCCATACTATGGAGTTGATTATAAAGGTGGAATGGCCACCGGAAGATTCACCAATGGCAGGACCATTGGCGATATAATATGTAAGAACAAGAACTCGTCAGTCATCTCACAGTAATGATGTTTAAAACTATACAAGTATAATCACGTTATCGGTTTCAGTTGATTATTATGTCAAAATGCAGCTGAAAAACTCGGGATTCCATCGCCACCGCCGTTTCTTTCCTTGTCACTGAATGATGACGCGATTCTGAAAGGGATTAATTATGCATCTGGCGGAGCTGGGATTCTTAATGACACTGGACTCTACTTCGTAAATTTTAGTGTTTTCTTTCTAAAACATTCGATAAATACTGCAGATTAACTAATTTTTTGTATTTAATGGTTGTTACAGATTGAGAGACTGTCATTCGGTGATCAGATAGACAACTTTAACAAGACAAAGGATGCAATGACGCGAAAAATTGGATTAGATGCTGCAGAAAAGCTCTGCAGTGAAGCAATCTTCTTTATTGGAATTGGTATACAATATCATCGTCGCTTTCTTGAAAATTTTCTGACTCAGTGATACTAACTGGTAACAAATCCTGCGGTTTGTTTTCAGGTAGCAATGACTATGTCAACAATTATCTGCAACCCTTCCTAGCCGATGGTCAGCAATATACTCACGATGAATTTATAGGACTTCTAATATCAACATTAGGCGAACAATTTATGGTAAAACTGCAAAATATACAATAAATTATTCTTAACATCTGGAAACAGAAACTACATTTTGTTTGTCACTGAATTTAAACATTTGTTGCAAAGAGACTCTATCAACTTGGTGCAAGAAAGATGGTATTCCACGGTCTCGGTCCCCTCGGATGCATACCCTCCCAACGGGTGAAATCAAAACGCGGGCAATGCTTAAAGCAAGTCAATGAATGGGTGATTCAGTTCAACTCTAAAGTGCAGAAGCTGATAGCTACCATGAACCGGAACCTTCCCGGTGCAAAGCTAGCATTTGCAGATACTTACACCGCAGTTTGGGATTTAGTCCACAACCCTGCTGCTTATGGTAACCATTCTAACCGTATAAAGATTGCTAGGACTCAATATTGCTGTCTTATAGATTAAGTTTTACATTAATTATGAACAGGGTTCAAGGTATCAAACACTTCTTGTTGCAATGTGGATACAAGTGTTGGAGGGCTGTGCCTACCAAACTCGAAACTGTGCAAGAATCGAACTGAATATGTATTCTGGGACGCCTTTCATCCATCCGATGCAGCAAATGTTGTTCTTGCTAATAAATTTTTCTCTGTACTATTTCCCGGACCAGATCCTCCATCACCCACACCACTTCCACATCATTAAACTTATAATTCATCTAAATCATGATTAAAAGTTTTCTTATAACAAATAGCAAGGCCACTACACTGTTTCCTCTGCAATAATACTAATCAATAACATGAGATTTTAGGAATATAAATGTGATCAAAGTTCTGTACTAGCTGTGATTTCACATTTGTTCTTCAAGTAAATGTATAGTGTTGTACTACATGGCTTCCTGTACTTTTTTAATTAGGTAAATTGATCATTTATACATGTTATGCTTCGGTTAAACATTTAAGAAACGCGTAGATCTTCGATCCAAATGTCAAAGTTAGGTACCAAAATCTGTTCCGACCGACATGTTTTAGCATTTTCGTATTAACAGACCCTATGATTTATAAAATATGAATACAAGGTAAATCAGAAAGAAAATCAATAGAAAGCTCTCAGAAAAAGGCCAAAGTTTTTCCACATGAGAATACTGATGAACTAAAGATTAAATCTTACAAGAACGAAGGAAGAGTTTAATATTCTCAGATGAAAACATTAATCTCTTTGAAACCTTATTTCTAGCAAGATCAAAACCTTACAGACTCATCAGATCATCTCTTCAGTGTGGTTAAAGCAAATCATTCATCATAGAGCATCAGAAAAATCAATACTATAACATAATCCCATATATATACTTCAAATAAGTTGTTAATAAAAGTTAAATACACTGAACTGAAGGAAAGGTAGAAAAATGTTGAACCTACGAGAAAATGCTAATAATCCATAGAGATAAAAGGAAGATGCATGTCCATAGGGCCTGTATATTTGATTTAGCATCTTTGTATGATTATTTAATCATAATTCCTTCTGTTTATATCGTATAGAAACATAGGAATTTGCACGAGATGCTTTGAGGGTTTAGATTTGAGATGAAAACGAAGAAAATATTAAACTTGTAACTCAGAAGAGATATTGTGCGGCTGAGAAAGTAAGGATGATATTTGTAGGGTTGTTTTAGGGTTTTAAGTGGATGTTTGTTGGAGACTTGGATTAAAAAGTAAGCCCAGGCCCGTAAAGTGAGCACACATCAGTACATCACCGTATTGTAATTTGGGCTGATTACCCATCAAAATGGGTCTCAGATACAGAATTTAATTTGAAGTTCTTTCTTTTTTCTTTTGTCAGAAAATTTAGTTTGAAGTTCGTTTATTTAAAATCTTGCATTTTTTTTACTTGACAAAAAAAAAAAAATCTTACATTCTGTTATATGCTTAAATAGGGACTCATTGAACCTTTTTTGAAAATAAGGATATTCATTAAATAGCAGAAACATCATACACAATACTTTCCAACACTGAACGTGGAGGAGAAAGGAAATCAATGAAGCAATTAGCCTCACAAGGAGCCCTAGCTAACAAATGGGCTACTTTATTGGCTTGCCGCTTAACATAAGAAACAATTATATCCGGCCTTGACTCTAATAACATTCGATTCTCCTGCAAAGCATTACCTACTTCAAGGAAATTGTGAGTGTCTTTGTTAATAGCTTGCACCGAAAGCATCGAGTCAGACTCCACTTCCACATTAGAGACGCCTAGTTCCATCACCCACCTTATGGCTGCTAACACACCTTCAGTTTCAGCTTCAAAAACAGAGACCTCGCCTTCACGTCGTACAGTTCGAGCCTTATAGAACCTCCGATTATGATCCCTAAGAATCATTCCCATCGAATAACTAGCTCTCCCTGTGAAAACAGAAGCATCCACGTTAACCTTCAGACCTCCAGTTACTGGCGGTTTCCAGTTCACCGTAATTTGTTGTTGAATCTGGTATTGTATTATGTGATTACTACGCCTTATGCTATTCATTTCACGCCATTGAGACACCTGGGAACTACTCCACTTCATTGCCAAATTCGGGTTCATTGTCTTATTCTCCTAAACTTTTAGATTACGTGCTGACCATATGCCCTATAAGCCCGTAGATAGCAAAACAAGTTTTTTCTCTCCATTTTCTGCCATCTCTTGCAACAGCCAATCTGAAAATGATTCTATAGCTAACGCATTGAAATGCAGACCCAGATATTGCCAACATGCTTTTGCGAAACTACAATCAAGAAAAATGTGTAACAGGTGCTCTACATCATTGATACACATAGGACATATAATCGTTGTCTGAACTCCCCTACACCTTAATAAATTATGAACAGGTACATTGTTTCTGCATAAGCGCCATAAGAAAAATCTTATCTTACGAGGTACCTGCAGCTGCCACAATTTCTTCCACCCTCCACTGCTTTGAACATTTCTGTACTCACCAAAATTGTCATGCCAGAACTTGTAGCCCGACTATACTGAATACTTCCCATCAACTGTGAACATCCAAGCCATTCGATACTGAATCTGGTTTTGTGGGATAGGTAAAGCCAATATAGCCTTGGCATCACAATTTGAAAAAAAAAATGTTAACCTTTGTTATATCCCATTGTTTCTCACCAAAAAGAAACAGGTCACAAACTTGTAATCCACAAGAACGATCAGTATACGTATCGTCAACTTTATAACCCTCTTTACCTCTTATCCACGGATCATCAAAAATCTTGATACTCCTCCCATCTCCCAAAACCCACTTAAAACCCTTCCTAAGTGCTTCCTTAGCTTGCCATAACTCGGACCAAATATAACTATCACCACCTCCTCGACCTGCTTCAAATAAGCTAGAATTGGCATAATATTTAGCTTTAAACACTTTGGCAACCAGTGTATTTGGATTACTTATAAAGCTCCAACAGTGCTTTCCGAGTAAAGCAAGATTAAACCCACATAAATCCCTGAAACCCAAGCCTCCCAAAGCCTTCGACATACTCATGTTCAACCAGGACAACCACTTGATTCCCCTACTACTACCTTCTTTTGAACCCCACCAAAAGTTGTTCATCATCCTCTCTAACTCTTTACACAACGATTTTGGCATCATAAAGCAAGACATGGCGTAAGTAGGGACTGTTTGAGCTACATTTTTTAGCAACACAGCTTTCCCCGCTTTTGGTAAGCACTGTGAACTCCACCCTTTCAACTTATTCCACAAATGACCTTTTAGGAAATTGAACACTTGCTTCTTTGATCTACCTATCAGCGAAGGTAGGCCAAGATATTTCCCCATTCCCAAGTCATTCGAAATATGAAGGAGCTGCTTAATATCATTTTGCTTGTCAACTCTGACATTTGCACTGAAATAAATCCCCGATTTCTGCAGATTAATGGCTTGTCCTGAATGAAGTTCGTATTGCTGCAAAATTCGCTTAATCTCCATAACTTCCTCTATCCTCGCTTTACAAAACAGAAAACTGTCATCTGCAAACAGCAGATGCGTGATCGCTGGAGCTTGAGGATGCACTTTACACCCCGTGATTTTTCCTTGCTCTGCTGACTTCTTGATTGCACCTGAGAGCCCTTCTACGCATAAGAGAAACAGGTAAGGTGACAAAGGATCACCTTGCCTGAACCCTCTAGATGGATTTATCGGACCAATATGAGAACTATTCAAATTAACTGAGTACGATACAGTGGTTACACAAAGCATGATCCACTGAATCCATCTTTCTAAAAAACCTAATTGCTCCATTTGATGTCTCAAAAAATGCCAGCTCACTCTATCATAGGCTTTACTTACTTCTAATTTTAAAGCTATGTCACCTTCACTTTCACTCTTTCTCTGTTTCATATAATGAAGTAATTCAAATGCCACAAGAACGTTATCAGTAATGCTATGTCCTGGAACAAACGCAGATTGACTTTCAGAAATAATCCCCGGGAGAAGCACACGTAGGCTATTTGAAAGAACTTTAGCAATGATCTTATAGAGTACATTACATAATGCAATGGGCCTTAAATCTTTCATTGAATCTGCACCCTCCTTCTTCGAAATTAAGACTATTGTAGTTTCATTCAACTCAGCTGGAAACACATTCTCTTTCAACCATTTTACACAGCAATTAAAAACGTCCCTCCCTAACAAGCTCCAAAAATTCTGGTAAAATGCTGGATTTAGTTTGTCCAGACCCCCACTCTTATCTGGGTGCATTTGTTTGATTGCTTCAGAGAATTCTTCAAACGTAAAATCCTCCTCCAACTTCATATTTTGGGCTGCCGTAATCACAGTTTCACACCTGGGTAACTCCTGAACTTGCAGATCATTCTCCTGGTCAAACAAAATTTTGAAATATTGCTCAACTACACGGTGCATGCCTTCTTGATCAGTAACAACCTCGTTATTATCATCCTTCAGGTACAATATAGCACTTTTCTTTTTCCTCGCAGTTGCAAACACATGAAAGTATCTCGAGTTAGAATCACCATCCACCAGCCAAAAAGATTTAGCCCTTTGCTTCCAATACGCCTCCTCGTGCACTAAAATCTCCTCCAACTTATTTTTCTCCTCGAAATACTTTTTCGTTATATACTCATTATCACAACCTTCATACAGAGCAAGAACCTCCTTCTGATTCCGTATTTTTTTCCCTATTTTTATGGAACAATTTTTATATTAATCTTCATTTTAAGAACTTTGAGATATTTTTTGGTGAAGCTCACATAGTCGTATTACAATATTAAATTACTATTCTATAAAGTTCCGGTACCAACATAATATAAAATTATATTATCCAAAACGACTTGTCAGAATATTATACGGCCCATATCGAATTACCTTGGATTGAATTTAAAATATTTAATTTCGGTTTAATTTATCATAAAATTGTTGGATACTTGAAAAAATTATTAATATCAGATTGGTTGAGATATAAGATTATTTAATTTAATGGATAGGTAATTGAACTTTTGAGATCTGTTAGAATTTTAGTTATCAAATCCGATCTTGAATTGATTAACATAACATAAATATACGAAGATTGGTTGTGTAACTGTTGAGCAAGATTGAAACTAAATATATTATCTCAACAATGCCTGGTTTGATAACTCAACATAGAACAGGACTTGCAAATAATACTATGATCACTGAAATCATTTAAGTTGAAGATTTGGTATATACATGGATCAAAACAGACTACAGTGAAGAAATCCTTGA
>PHNY01000674.1:307-12512 GCA_003724115.2 Anethum foeniculum
TTGATCTATTTATGCTAATATTGACTGATCTGATCTATTTATGCTAATAATATGCACCTAAAGTTGAGCAAGAAAATTAAAGTAGTGTTCGATAATGATATGGTCAGACTTCAGAACTTATGTAAAATAGGATTTTCTAATATGTCCTCGAAGGTACATATCAAAAAATTTGTTATTAAATTTTAAATAATTTTTGAATTATAAATATTGATGAATCATTTGTACATATAAAAGTTTCACTAATAAAAACAAGTTAAGGTTATAAAAGTAAATATTCGATGTATACTCTTGGATATATATAAAATATCAAAAATTCAAAGTAGCGAGGAGCAAGAGTAACACAGAGAACAATAAAAAGTTAATGGAGGCGAGCACACCCTGTAAATACGGACCTTTTAGTCCCTCCTTATCGTTTATATCGATCATATTTTTTTTTCCATATGTTTCAAAAATATAGTTCACATTTTTATATTAAAGTAAATTAGTTGTTAAATATGTTAAGTATATCTTTTGATTGATGACCAACATTAGTAGGACAGAAGAAGTATCAAAATTAAGATGAAATTATCGTTTCATTATCATTGAAAAATATAATTCTATAAATGAAGAGTACGCATGATAGGCTAAAGAATACTGAAGTGAACGGCAGAGACCTAAGAAGGGTCATGAGTAAGCGGTCCAAAGGATTCAGACAACATGGTTAGGTTCAGACTATGCAATATAGCGAGATGCTGCAGAGCATCCAGACTACATAGAGCATCTGGACATCACAATAAATATTGGAGAAGAATCTACTCTTGAACTTATTAAAGCTGGCGTAGGACAAGCAGGTGTTAGAACTCCTGAAAAGGTATGACATGGCGGTCCGAATATTCCGCCATGTGTCGCGAATGATGACAGTAATGATTACTCGTCACCATCAGCACATTCCCTCCGCAGCTTTCCACGTGCCAGGACGATCCCTACACGTGTTCGCCATTCGGCGACTCGCACACGTGTATGTCATCTGTGCGCTCCACGCGTCATTCCATCCTGCAAAAGGAACGGTCCAGATTACGAGGTAGCATCCCAAAACCCTAATCCTTGGCCTATAAATAGACCAAAGATTGAGGTGTTGGGGTAATTCAATTTTACGCTCACACCCATATACACTCCGATACACTCTTTCTGCTTTATTCTTTCTTCTCCGAGATCCTACTCTCATTCTCACGCCGGAGGTGACGCGAGGCCTCCGCCCCCGCCGACATTATTTTGCAAGAGCCCGCTCCGGCAGCTTCACCGCGTCCCGACCGTCTGCTCAGATCAGAGGAGAAGGATATGACGAACTGAGCGTTATCAACGCACATATCAGCTCTCGAAATTAAGAATAAATAGTATATTATGTGATCTTAAATACTAATCAAATGTATGAATGGAGAAATTGCTACGTTATTCCAGGCATGGTGCTAATTCTCATATCAAGAAAAAGAGAGTATAAATCATCTTAAATATGAGCCGTCAATTAACTTGATCCTTCGGACGTACTTAAAAATATATTCATGTGAGTCATACTGGGCTCCCAGGCCCTGCCGATGGAGTTAGGCATGTATTGATGGCTTAGCCCAACTCGTTTGTCATTATCAACCCCACCACCATCCAATTTGTGACGCAGAATCAATCCAAAATTTCAATAATAAATCTCATCCACCGGTCCATATATTTACAACCCAACCCACGCGTCGCTGCAATCACCCTCACTCAGTCCCCCTATTTGTCCTTTTTGATAATTTCTAACAACTCACTTCTCTACTCTTACTCTACGTAACAAACAAATGCTACAACAACAAACGAAAAAGTCTTTTGTTTTTATTTACGTATACATGTTTCTTAACACTTTGGTGGGTCACCTTTTTTTTTTTTAATGATCATTAAATTTATGGTACTAAGATGATTTTTGTAGGTTTGTGTCATCAAGTGTTGTTTAAGCAGTAAATTAGTAAGTTATATGTGTTTGTATGTTGTTGTGTATGATTTGTGATCATATATTTGTGTCAATGTGGTTGAGATGACAGTGTTGGTAAAGACGATTAGCTGTGGAATCATGCGTACTCTTTGCGACGTTTGTGAGAGCGCTGCTGCCTTGGTCTTCTGTGCTGCCGATGAGGCCTCCCTCTGTCGTTCCTGCGATGAAAAGGTCTGCATATCTCCATTCTGTAATTTTGTTTTTACATGTTCCTTTTTTAGTGATTTTCTATTTGAATAGGCCAAGTTTGAATCCATTTTCCAAGTAATCATTTTCAAAATTTTGGTTATGTTAACATCATCATTTTAGTGATTAAATGTATTTCTTAGCTGAGTACCTATGTATGTCTAAGAAGGTGGCTGCCTATAGAGAATTAGTGTGATTACAAGTCTGGTGTTCATACCCTCTATAAGAACTAGGAGCATGTTATAAACTTCAGGACCAATGTGCTTACCGTCTGAAAGATAGCCTTAGAGCTTTGAATGTATGTGCTGCAAATTCCAAATAGGTCTTTTTGAATCAACGTGAAACTGTATTACAAGATAAGAATTTCTTGTTGCATTTAGATTTTCAGCTGAAATGACATGTGAAGCAGTGAATTCACTTTTAGTTATTCCTGTTAACATAATATTTAGGCATGTCACCTTAACATTGTCGTGTTCTAGAGTCATCTAGGTGAGTAGGTGTAGTATCGCTTCTGTATTCCAGTCTATAGTAGTGTGTTGGATCATGTTCTTATGTATGTTATCGTCAGCTATTTGCCTAAACTCTCTGGAAAAATGATTTTTCTGGAAAGCTTACTGTGAGGTTTAAAGTTTCGACAATATAGTAGGTAGTGTTGGCTGTGCTAGCTGCAGGTATGTTCACAAACTATCTTGAGTATTGGTATAAGGCTGATACATGGTATCTTCAGAGCTGAAAAACATGTAAATTCATAGCTCAAATCTGTCAAATAATTTGATTTAATCTTCCTTTCTGCATTATTATACTTGCTAATATAAAAAAAAATAAAAAATCAAATAGTCAGTTCAGAGGTCCTTTATTCCCTTATTCATTATGATATATGTGGAAGCGAAACTGTGGTTCAGGTTCACATGTGTAATAAGCTTGCAAGTCGGCATGTGAGAGTTGGACTTGCTGACCCTATCGCTGTTCCTCGTTGTGATATTTGTGAGAGCGAACCTGGTATGCATTTTTTTCTATTTCCATCTCCTTGCCAATAATTAATATACACTGCAACTTTCATGAGAGTGTTTACAATCACTAAAGTTAGTCCTTAAAATCTTGCATCTAGCATTTTTCTACTGCGAGACAGATGGAAGTTCTCTTTGTTTGCAATGTGATATGTTGATACATGTGGGAAGTAAAAGAAACCATGCAAGATATCTCTTTTTCAGGCAGAGAGTTGAGGTTGGTTTCTCTTTAATGGCATGTATTGGCTAATTAATAATAACTGGTCCTCACTCGAATTTATGTTAAATTTTAATTTCCGTGTTGCACATCAGTTTCCAGGAGATAATGCTTCTCTAGCAGATGACTTAACCTTGAAACTAGAGAGTGATAGTAAGAACAACATGGGACTGAATCAGTCATCCAAACGGATGTCTGCAGAGAATCAGCAAAACTTTAGCATCTCCAAGGTTCCGAATTCTAATGCCAGTAATAGGGGAACTATGTTTGATCTGAATGTCAAGCCACAAAAGAACAACGGTGAAGGCTCAAACCATCAGGTAAGTGCTTGTTTAGAGATTATATATAAATTTGACGAGAAGCTCTTCAAGGATTTCAAATCCTCTTTATGATTAGGGTGGAAATAACTGAAGAATGATTAGTCTCTCTTATTCTGATCAATCTGATCATAGAACTTGAGAAATGTGGACTTGAAGACTTGTATATATTTTATCATTGGTTTCTTGTTTCTGGTCATGCACCAATGTAACTTAAAACAGCAGAACGAGTGGCGGCTGTTTATTAGCTTCATATATACATGAGATCACCTGCCTGTTTGTACCACTAAGGTGATTGTTTGTAATGCCAGGAACCCTAGTTCAAACAAGATTGAGGAATACAGCAGCAAGTTTCTTCAACAAAACCTCTCCAGATGCAACTTCCTTTACTTAGGTATTCGGGTTTTGTATAATTTACCTGTAGCTCGGTTGTCTAGTGGCAGCACAAACTGTAACCATATGCATATTCTTATATCTACTAGTATCAGAAAAGAGTATAAATTAGGTATTCGGTTCTGCATAGTTACAGACAGCTCAGTCATCTAGTGGCAGCACAAAACTGTCCTTCCGACTTGTAATGAACACCATATTACCATATGCCTATTATTTGTCATTTAGTATCAGAAAAGAGTACCGTGATTTTGTTCATTGCAAAAGTGGCTTCTTTTCGGATTTTTTAGTACTTACAATTTCATGGAGAACTAATTAATGATAATAGTCACCATAATTTACTTTAACTAGAGAACATAATCGACCAACAGCAATATAGATATATGTATATTAAAAATTATTGCAGATACTAAATGATTAAAGGGCACTGGATTAATCAGTCATAATCAACCATAACTGTATATTCACTTGTGGTTCACATGTTACAAACTTTACAGTAATAACACATTATTTTACACAGGACGAGTAGATTAGAATGGTTTATATACACCTGCTTTCACCCAGGTCCAACTGTACAACCCCCCACTGCAACCTGCCAAGATATTTTCAAAAGCATCTCAAACATTAAATAGAGCAAAATAAAGTCCCAAAGGCAATACTTGAACAATGCATAAAAGAAAAACGCAAGAAAGCTACGTACCAACATTTCATTAGGATTTGAACAGGGTTACAGTTGCAATATAGCCGTTTTTCATGACCTAATAAGATCACCTTTGTGAGGATTTCATTCTTTATACTAAAGATTGAATATTATATATATATGTGTGTGTGTGTGTGTGTTCAATAATATAATAACACCAAAAAAAGAAGAAGCTGCAGCTGCATGCACCAGGGGATCATGTTCGTATGTGTTTACATAACTTGAAAGGGAAAATTATGACTACCACACTAAGTAATTGGATAATGGAAAGAAATGTTATTTTTTTTATTCACCTCGAATGCAATATTTGGATAGCCATATACAAAAGTAGATCCAAACGGATTGCTAGCTGAGCCTTGAGTTTGAATAGCACCTCTGCCACAATCCCCGAGGATTTCCTACACAGGATGTACTCAAAAGTTCAACTTTACAGATAGATGCCAATATACACGAAATTCAGGTCCAATGGTCTCCATCAGCAAGATGACACATGAACAATTTCAGATGGACAATGAATAATAATTTCAGGTGGAGAAGGTGCAACATGAAAAGGGTATTCTAAAATGATCCATTCCCTTTTTCTAGTTTTTAGTGCAAGCAACTAATGACTTATATTCATAGTCTGATACAGTAATAGTAGACGATGACATATATCATAATATGTGTGTTGTACAATAGAGTTACATACTTGCTGCCATAACAAATATAAGACTCTAAATTGTTGCATCTGCATCTTAAAAAACTTAACAGACATCTTAGTGACTGGAATCACTTTGTAATTACTTCACTCATATAATTAGTAACAGCTTCATTATATTCCAACAATCAGTAACAGGCAATTACAAAATTAAGAAAGAACCATGTATTTAATTAATAATTAATCTCAAGCTATATATAAAAGTTCACCTTCACTTGATCCCATTTTGTGCTCGGTGTAATTCTGTGCTTAGAGGGGTCTGCTTCTGGTTGATTCCTCTCAGCTAAGAGATTAAAATTAAAACAAACGACTACCGGTCAGTTTCTCGATTAGCAAGACTTATATGAAGGTGCTAAAAACAAACAACTTACAATCAGGACTGTAGATAACGAAATTGCATTTCATGTACGAGTTAAAATCTGCGTGCCCAGGATAGTTAGTGTGGAGAACAAACTTCTTAATTTTGTGTGTCTGCATATAAGAAGATGATGCACACTGTAAAAATTAAATAAAATACATGACCATTTGACAGATGAGGAATAATATAATCTGAGATTGGGTACCTGTCCGTCAAATAAGATATCCACTCCACAGGTAAAATAATTGTAGAAGTAGTCACCGCAGATAGTTGTCCGCGGTCTAGGATCAGATGCAGAATGAATTACCATCTGGTCCACCTGTGAATAAACAAATTCAATTTCTCAAATCCCCCCACGTTAAGAATTGTATGAAAGAACAGCGGTGATGACAACTTAAAACAGGAGTCTTAATACTTAAAATGCACAAATTCAATATATAGCTGAGCAATTTGGATGTACCTGTTTCTGGTGGATTCCGCAAGGACGGCCCAAGTCAGTCCACACATCCTGCATTAATATATTTCGAATATAAATTTAAACATAGGAAAAAGACTCAAGACGGATTGAGCATGTCGTTCAGGGTAAAAAAGGGAAAACCAAACAGCGTGAAGCATGAATCCTAAAGATTAATTTTCAAGCAAAACAAAAGAAATTATTTCTATATAGATATTTAAAAATTATACAGATTTTACCTGTGGAGATGCACCAAAGGGGATATGCTGGCCTCTAACAGTAAACCATATCTCTTCCCCTAGCTGCTCAACAAGATGATGAGTACGTACACTGAATTACTGCTTCCACCTTTTATAACAGTGATGTTTGAAAAATTATAAATAGACATTATAGCAACAACTAAACCTTGACATGAACTTCCTCCATGTAAAGACTTCCAGCAGGTAAGGGAGGGATAGAGGCTTTTTTCATCAATGATCCTACTCCAACTTTACTATCTGTAGAACTATCGTATATACATACACGGCATGTAACAGGAGTTGTGCCATCAGGGAATTCCAATGGTAATCCAGCTTCACAGAACAAGGTGAATATATGAGCTTATTGTACCATTCACACATGAAAAAAAGCATTAATAGCCGTGATACCTTCTGCTTCGTGAAAGCACTCTGTGTATTGAGTGGGAATCGGGAAAGCAAAGGACAGCCCCTATAAAATTTAGAGATCAGATGACTCCAGTTACATATAAAGAAACAAATGAGTTGACAGAAACAAATTAGAAGTCATGGAACATACTGGATAAAATAGGGTGTAAACACCTCTATCCTTGTCATAAATCCCAGGAAAAGTAGGCCCGAAAAGAGCATACACAGCTATAAAAGTTGCTAAACTTGATGGCCCTCTGAAATGATAATTATCGGAAATTATATTTAATAGTAATATTATGTATCTAGGTTCGACATTAAGAGTTTAGTCGTAAGAACTCACCCTATCAAGGATGTAGCATACCGCATTTGTAACCGTTTAATATCAAAAATTTCAATAAGCCGTAGCCTCTGACACATAGTAGAGTAAGATTGTTAGTCAACCTGGGAGACATTCATGAACTTCAAATAAACAACACATAATGGCAAAGATAATTTATATGAATCTTGGGTGAACTTCAGTGATATTTTCCCATCAATGTGTGTAAAGTCAACTAATAGGTAAAGCACATGAATAGTTAGTTAACTAGTAAACATAAAAAAGAAACAATAGAAACTGGGACGTCATCTGAACCGAGCAGATAACACCATGTGTATGTATGTAAGTAATACCTGCGACCAAGGATCAAAGCGGAGATGGAAACCGTGATCTGGAAAGCTTATAACAATGTCCAACTTCAAAGGCTCCTGCAACAAAATCAGAAGTACAGTAAGGGATGGTCCATACCTACAGATGCTTCACAATAATTTCTAAAACAATAACCGCCTTTCAGTTCGATGACCTGTGAAAACTATAAAATGGTCCTGACTCCTGAACCCTTTCACATTTAATTTTTACGGCCATTACTGAACTGTTATTGTACTGCTAATAGAAATAAATCGTAAAGTTCTATAACAGCAATAAGAATCTAATCTTAGCGGTTTCAAATAACAAGAGATATAAACAACAACGAATAAGTGCCGAAAAGCTGAAATTCTTTGTTATAAGCTCAATAAATTATGGACAAACATAAAATACTTAAATTTGCAGGAAAATAATAACCTAAAAAAAACCGAGAAACTGCTGACAACCGTAAACTTGAAAAGATAACGTAAAATAACAGAAATCGAACAAGACATCATTCATACTACGTCCCTAAGATGGTGGCGTAGTCTAAACTAAAGAGCCAATCACAATACGCTTAAATTAACTAAAATCCACATTTTGGTAATAAAAATTAAGCAAAACATCAAGTCTACCTCATCGAAATATTTGACATGAACAACATCATAGATATTAGGTTGATTTTCGATTTGAGCAAAAGCTTCGCAAATCGGCATACCTGAAACCAAACCAAACTCAATTACCACTACTCCCAATACAACCACTTGATCAAAACCAGTCCCAATTAAACAAAATGAAATTACTAAATAAAAAAAAGAAAGTCAATTAAATTCCTGAATAAAAAAAAAAATAGAAAAAAGATACCGAGAGAGAAGGGTCCGATACCGAGACCGGGTCGGAGATCAAGAACGATAGCGCCCATCGCGGTGCTCTCGCATCTGCGTCTAGGTCTTTGCAACATTATTATGAACTGATTATTACTTTACTTATACTAGTAGTATATACGTATGATTATTATTACCCAGTAATTTGGTACTAGTTTCTGGGCTTTGTTTTTCCCCTAAATTTTCTGGATCAAACTCGAACCTCTTGTGTTGTTTAGCCAACTACGCTTCTTTCTTTGCTTGTTTGTGTTTTGGTTGTGCGCTTTGCAATACGGTGTCGTTTTGGTACATGAAATATAAAAACAATATTATAGCTATTTTCAGTTGAAATTAAAATAAAAATGATGATAAAGTTTTGAGGTGACGACCAACTTTAATCAGATCGAGTATCATACGTATCTTTATCATTATGGAATATATCTTTGGTTTTTCGTTCTTTTTCTTAAAAATAATTACAATATTGATCAAGGAGCTGAAAAATATACTGTATTAATAATTTTTGTCAGGGAAGTAACAAAGTCGTCCAATTTTTGTAACAATTTTTTGTCATTGAAGAAATATTCCCGTCCATGAAACGGATATTTTGTCAAAAATAATATATTTGATCTATATATTGATCTATATTAATAAGAAGATATGATTAAAATAAAATCTATTACATTTTATGAATCTAGATTCCAAGATATTTGCAGTGATGTTCAAATCTTCTTTAGCAAAATTTGAATTATTTAACATGTTCGCAACTCGTCTAATGATATATAAAACATAAGTGGTCTCAATTACTTTCTTTATATTAGTTTTTATTTACACTGTGTTCCCGAATTATTTTTGTAAAAGAAAAGAAAAGAAATAGGGGAAAATCAATAATTATTTTCTTTAACTTTTTTTTTGAGAAAACTATTTTCTTTAACTTGTTCCCGAACTTTTTGGTAGAAAAAAAAGTAAAGAATGTTGAGGAAAATAAAGATTAATTTCTTTCAAATATTTACTTCCTAAATTGGGAAGGTTGGGGAAGAAACGAAACAGCCAAAACACCAAAACACCCGGAATACCTTTTTTTTGCGTGTATTGATCTATCCTATCATCATTATCTCCCGCGCCTATATTTTACACCTTTTCCCGCAAAACATCACTATCATTATAAAATATTATAGTCCATATTCTGAAAGTATTTGTTTATCACATCTTACCAACCGATTTTGAATACTCATCATATTAAGGTACGTCTAATCCTTTATCATATTTAAGTTTTCTATCTTTGTTGAATATAGTGATCATGTGTTTTCATCTTATTTAATTTTTTATATGTGAAAGTATAAATTATATGTTGGCCTAGATATGTTGGTGTAAATAAAGTGAAAGTCTTAATTATATTTTTGTTCTTATGAATAAATATGATAATAATATATATGATAGAGCTTTAGAACTCTGACGTTGGGTTCGAAGTAGGTAATTGACTACAAAACATTTAATTTCACTGTTGGTTGGTTTTTTAAATGTTGTAGACTTCAATATAAAAGTGCTAATTTACCGATAAAAGAATTACGTTTACATAGACAAAATGTGCGAGAAGAATTTATGAATAACCTATCTTCAAATGGTAAAGCACGTAAAATCATTCATATGAATATAAGTACTTTTTTAAAGTTGTGAGATGTCTTAGTAAAAGATGACGGCCTTCAGCCTACTAAATGAATTTTCGTAGAAGAACAAGTCGCTAGATTTTTGCATATAATGGGAAATGATCTAAGAAACTGTATGATTTCTTGGATTTATCGTTGCTTAGAATCAAGTACAAATAGGTCATTTCATCGTGTTTTGAGGGCAATTATGATGTTAGAAGATCAGTATTTACAACAGCCCAGTGGAAAAACAGTTGCAAACTAGATTCGCGAGAGAAGTCGATTTTATCCATATTTTCAGGTAAATAGGTAAGTAGACGTAAACATGTGGTTATGCTTTTTTTTTTTTAACTATTTAAAAAAAGTAATATATTTCATATTGTGTCGGGGGCTCGGGGCTATTGATGAAACTCATGTTCGTGTGAAAGTATCTAATAACGATGCCCCTAGATACCGTGGTCGCAAGAGATATCCAACCATTAATGTCTTGGTAGCATGTATATTTGACATAAGATTTACCTATGTTTTAATTGGTTGGGAAGGCAACACATCAGATTTAAGAATAATTAAAGATGCACTTGTAAGAGAGGACAATCTAATAATCCCGAATGATTATTTTTGTAAGAAAAAAAGCTTAGTATCTAAAAAAATTTTCGCCATATATTTGAACTTATATTAATGAGCATGTTTAAATATAGGCAAATACTATCTAATTGATGCAGGACTTCCTGAACCTCCTGAAGTACAATTTCATGATGATGATAGTATTCGAGGAGAACATATTCAAAATTTAATTGCAACTGCTACGTGGGCTGATTATATAACTCATCCAGACAATGAAATTAAGATGTTTATATAGCCTTCTAGTAGTTTGTAATAAAAATGTCGTTGACATTGCTACTATTTCTTTTGTCTTGCTTGTAGTAAAGATTGTATAACTTAATTTGAAAAGTCTCTTTTACCTTATAAATTGTATGTCTGATCAACAATATAATTGCCTTACAAGTCAGTTTGCTAATCTACTGGATGTTTGTAAACTTCATCACCACTTTTATGAAATTTTGTTTTTACATTATATATGTTTGCATATAGGCATGACAATAAATTCAAAAGAAGATAATGTGAAAAGAGGAATGCTCATGCGGACACCTCAAATGGATGAGAATTTTATTCAAGTTATGCTCACACAACAATATCTTGGAAATAGAGTTGATGGAACCTGTACTTCTACTGCCTATTCAAATATGGTTAGAGAGTTGCGTGAGAAGCTTAATGTGAATTTCAATAAAACTCATTTAAAATATTGGCTCAAGAGACTCAAAGATGACTTTTTCCGTGAAGTAGGATTGAGCGGATTTGCTTGAAATTCTTAAATCAAGTTATTTGGAGCTGATAATGCAGTTTGGGATACCCTGGTAGCGGTATGTGTTTTGGTTGTTTCATTATAACTTATTCCATGATATTCTGTGGGAGTTTATGCAGAGCCTATATCTGAATCTGTATAGTGCACACAAACTTCAAATTGCATAGTATTTTAAACAGTCTTTGTTTATTCGTTTAGGTACTCTTTAATGGGTAAAATACTAAAATGTCTATCTCAGTAAACTGTCCAATACACTTTGGTTTGTTGAAAATTTTACATATTAGAAATGCTTGTAACGTGATCAATTATAGATGTAACTTAGTGCTGAAAAATATTAGTGGATCAATTTTGTATATTGTATTATAAGAATATTTCATGATGTTTCATGCCTGTTTAGATTTTATTTTAGAATTATATTTGTATCTATTATAAGGTTGTGGTGTTATGTTTTTACTTGTCCACAAATTAAGCAAAGCCTGATGCTATATAATGAAAAATAAAGAAGATATACAATTACAATAAGCTGTCAGAATTATTTTCTAAAGATAAAGCAACTTGGGCTTGAAAGGCATATGACATATCCTATTTGTTTAGTTCGAGGATTTAACTCAACTCAAATAAGAATGTAATAAGTAAATAGCAGTCCTTCAGTCACAGGGATCTCAGAAAGTATTATTCGTCAAAGGAAAGGAAGAACAAT
>PHNY01000713.1:5697-16973 GCA_003724115.2 Anethum foeniculum
CTTTTTACAAATTTTTTATTGAGATTTATGTCTTATTTTCCTTTATAAGTCATTTAATCATTTTTAATATGTTAATAATTTGATATTAATCATTTAAGAATGATTAATATATTATTTTAATTTATATTTTTTAATGTTTTTTTTAATTTTTTGGAATGATGTTTTAATATTTTTTGTTTATGTATATTGAAAAAGATAGCATCATGGACTTCTAAGTGTCATCCTCCTGTCCGCTGTAATTTAACGCGGAGCCTGTAGCTGTACTCTCCACTCCGTGGAAATTAATAGCGGATAGACAACTTTTTTTTTTAATCTTGACCATTGAATATCTGATCCCACGGTGGGGGAACTGATTGCTATATAAATGGTCCCTAACAACCAGGACCCAAAATATATACTACAATAAATTAAGTTTTGAATACAAGATTTAAGATTTTAAAAGTTATAAATCAAAAAATATAAAAATGTGAAAATTAAAAATATTATATAACCAACTTTTGTACTACTCTTTCTTTTTGAAAGGCTGATATATTAACCACATAGAAGGCGGAGCCCTTTTCGAAAGGCCGTTGTTAATAGAAATACCTCCTGTAAAGGAAGGGACCTCTGCATCATAAAGCTTCTTATGACCCTGCAACCAACTAAATCACCAGGATAAAAGACCACTAGAACCGCTGCAGGAGGCCTCCTACTTCTTCGCTGGAGAGTGATTGATAGTTTGATTCTGGCCCATTTGGATCTCTTCATACGTAGCCATTTCGAACAACACATCCTCTACAGTCATAAAATCTTCTATAAACAATTGCTTATTTATCTTGACAGCTAATGTCCTCAACTTTACTACGTCAAATTTTGCTCTTCGATAACTGTTGCAGGGAAGCTTATATTTTGTTTGAGAGCCGTTGCGAATGCTGGAAGTCCTTTTTGAATTGTGGGAGGAAATAGCAAGGCCGTTGTTAATAGAAATATCTTTGGCCTGTGGGAGATCAAAACCTCTTATAAAGAAAGGGACCTCTGCATCATAAAGCTTCTTACAGCTAGAGGAACTGGTGTGCCCCCCGGATCATTCTCTTGTGTTCTTTCTTACAGCTAGAGGAACAATGGATAGACTATAAAATTTGTTTGTGCAAATGAGAACTGTGTGATGGTAAAAAGAGAGGTGATCTTACTATTTTGGTTAAACAAGTTTAGCACTTAATGTTAAGTCCTAAAACATTATCATTTAGAGTCTGCTTATTTGGTTATTGTATTCTTTTATCCTGTTATTTGGTGTTTAATCTTTTTCTTTCTACGGTAATTACTGCAGTCTATTTCGTTATATATCCTATTGGTAGATTTGCTGCAAAAATTCCAGACAATGATAAAACCAGATACTAATCCTGTCAGGATAGACTAATCACTGGTGTTAAGCAGTAATATGATAATGTGAATAAGCAGTAGTCTCTATGTACTATGAAGTAGTCTTTGTATCTACGAAATTAAGAGATAAACAAGCTGTCGTCTACTTAAGAGCAATGTGTGTGATCTATAAGGTTTGTTGTCTACTAAAGAGCAAAGAGTACGATGGTCTTAGGACTATCAAATGAGGTTTCAATCACGAACTAAACACAGACTCATGAAACTGGATACTCCTATCAAAACTGCATAAAAAGTACAGGACAAATAATAAATTTAGGACACTTTAAATTTAACATTTGATCTCCATATAATGTTGTAAAAAGGTAAAAACCTGTGCGAATAACAAGATTCAACTCTGTTTCTTAAACATTCTGGAAATGACAATGAAAGTAGAACTAAATATGAAAGCGCTATTGGGCAACAAGGATATACTCTTAAGTTGCAGGAGAAAACCCACGAACAATTCTCAGGCCTTTCGCATTCTCAATTAAGTAATTATTCATGACTTCAAAACTTTCTTCATGTTCAATGATGTCGGCTCCCTGGATCTCGAATTCTTCAAGATGTGCCAAGCTAGTCGGCAATGTCTCAGGCGAAATCCAGGACCACCCCTCACAACAATCGACATCCGGCTAATGACAAACAAAGGAAAATTATGCTAGGATTCAAAGGGAAATTAATTATTAATATATATAGTTAAAGTATGCTATGCAGTACCTGTATTGTTACGACAACTTTTTTTAAATTTGGTGCACCTATAAGAAACTTCGGTACTAGTGATACGCCAGTAATAGGCATATCATCCAACTTCAAGGAGGTTACACCATGTAACATGGGAAGATCTTTACCAGCCCAATCCAGTGCCTGCAATAGTATAATTAACTTGTCACAGACTAGAAGTATCGAGAAAAGAACATGAGAGGAAGTAAATTGGGAATTCTATTGAAATTTATCCAATAGTAGTGGGCGACCAGAGGCAATGTTCACTCACAGCTGAAGCACCGGACATAACTGAGAGATACTTGGCATTAGAAAGTCCCCTAATAATCTCAATCGCACGAGCAGGACGGTTTTCATCAACAGGATAATATGTCATATAATAAGCCATTCCTACGTCCATTGTTGCTTCGACAAGGCAAGGTAGGCTCGTAATCGAGTACGCGGCCAAATAGTAATCTCCAAGATATATATACTCAAGCATTGGAGTATCAATGAGTACCTTAAAATCAACACTGTCGTAATCATCTTGCTTATTACATAAGGATAACCACTTTAAAGTAGGCGCAATTATATTGATGCAGATGTTCATAACCCTGGGCCAGATCCTTGAAAAACATACGTCAACCAACAACGTCTCAAGTTGAGGAAGACTACAGAACAACTTAGCCAGAATCTCCTTATCTGGATTACTTATCCAGAGCTTCAATGTTTTCAGGTTCTTAAAACATCCCGCAGTATAGGGAATGTGTAGACTTAACCCTCCCCTAATTTTCAGAGTCTGCAGTGAATCAGATGCTACGACGCGCAAAGCTAGCCCCTTGGGATTTGCAATTGTTTTACTAGAAAAGAAAGGCAGGTGAACATCAAGGTCAACAACTTTACGATTAATTGCTGAACAAACCCAACCATTAACATATATTGGAAGAATGGACCAATGACAGTCACTTATTTGAAGCCGAAGTTTTTGGATAGTTTTTAGATTTGCTGAGCTGGTAGTACTTGGTAATAACCTGTTCAGGGTATTTACATAGCCGAATGCAGGACCATGAAGAGCAAGATCTAGAATTGGGACAAAATCCATGAGATTTTTCCATCTAGAAGAGAGAATAGTTGTACGAATTCCATCCTTTGAGGGAAGAAGAGAAATGATGCGACATAGAATGTCATCTGGCAAAGTGCTTATTAAATCAACATGCTCTCTCATATTCCAGGGGTCCAGATCTCTTCTATCACCTTTCTGATTGAAATCTAAAGAAAGGATTCTTTTTAGTGAGGTAGAATAATTAAAACCTGGATAAACAGACGATTCAAGTTGACTTATTGGTACCAAATCTTTCTTAGCTCATAAGCAAAAATCCCAAATAATAAATATTGTATAGATAAAACCAGGTTGGCAAAATTGTGCGACTAAAAATTTTAAGGCTTTATGCGCCTGACTAGAAGTATTTATCATATTAAATAGAGGTGAAAAGAATGTTCAACTTCATTAGCTTCAGATATATTATAACAAAACGACAATGAGATAGAGCTTGGGTACGACAATGAGATAGAGCTTGGGTGGATTACGACAAAAATCCATAACCCCAGGAATTTCCCAACCGCGGAAGGGGCGGGAGATATAACATAAATCACAATCCAAGAGAGACTCAGTTTAAGATTCGGTAATATTTCAGTTCCAGTAATCACATGTGGGGAATACATTGTTTATATAGGAAATCTAAATGACATAACCTAATGGACTAAGCCCCGTCAACACTTAGGCTTGTTGTAGATAATCTATACTTTATAAACTACTAGCCCCACATGTAAAGCATATAGATAAATATACTATTCATCTTCACAGTAAATCACCAAATTGAATTTTACCAATATTTCTTTATAATGACCATAATAAGGTAAGCATAACCACCTTGCCTCCTATGTGAAAAATATATATATATGAGTTGGTACCGTAGTAGAACTAATAGATAAAATATGATCATGAGAGTTGCAAGTCAAAATGTAAATTTTTATTAATGGAAAGATAAAAGCTATAATTTAAACTACAAAAATATGGGGGACGTATTAGATTTTTACAAATTACAAGTTAAAGGTACTATAATATACTTTAGATCAGGGGAAAATTACCTTTTTTTAGATAGAAAGTGTGAACAATAGCTCGTACTATGGCCATCTAAGTTATTATAAGTTTATAAATATAATAAGTTTTGAAAAAAAATGAATTACATAAACACGAGTGACGAGACTATTACAATGCAATCCCAACTCTGATACTTTCATCTCACAACGGGTCGTCGATTTTAGACAAATTGAAGAAGCCAGATGTTATGATAAGAAAATAAGTAAATCCTTTAACTACAAGGAACTTCAATTCTGGAAAACAACTGATGTACAACAAGAAGAAGAGGACCAAAAGGCATATATGTAATGGACTCCACTTTGCCTACTCATTATCTTTTATTTACGTTACAAGTTTCTAGTCAGACTTTCAAAACATAGGATAAACTATAAAAATTAAGACAAAAAACATTTTGCAATAATAAAAATATTTGAACTTTATTTTTTGATAAAGCTAAATAACTTTTTATTAAAATACTTAAATCACACATATCAAATCCTTATACAATATCACGGTTTAATATTGAACATAATACTAACTTTTTTGTATTTTATAATTATAGTGTATTTATGAAGGTCCCTCTTTAAAATATCTAATTCGATCAATGGCTTGGACAAGGAAGAAAAAGAGGTGTAGAGGATGATTGACATGATGGCCTGGCTCATAGAGCTTCAAAACACAAGTGACAATAACTAAATAACCATAAGATTGTCTGAAGAACAAAAGAATATTACAATTTGTTAGATAAGAGGACGAACCTTATATAAACAATAGTAAAATTCTCATTGCATATATCTAAACACCTTGCAAAATGCTGATTATATCAAATGTACCTAAAAATAATCCCAATAATTAGATTTCATCTAGTTAAATAGTATACATGGGTTTATCTTAACAATACATAAAATAAAATACATTATTTATCTCACAATTCCTGAATCCCTCACGGCGGATGGACAGTTTAACAACATATTTATACATATATCTGAAGCCACAATTGAATAGAAAGCGATGATATTCGTTTTGTACTTTTAAGAATTCAATTCAACTATGCAAAGTGCAAACTACTAGTATATCACGAAGTAAAAACCAAGTCTTTCAAAAAAGTGAAATGCAAAACTATTATCAAGAAAAAAAAAGCTACAAATGTTTTCAGCAAATTTCAATCTCACGATGGTCTTCCTTCATAAATTGCTTGTGTACAGACCTATTCCTTAGAATGAGAATAATCAGCATATACAGAGGTTAAAAATGATCACAGCTGGACACAGATTTTCTAGTAGCTCATTCCTAATATTGCAAAATCAAACCATTGGGACAAACATATACCTGAGTAATTGCGATAGACTTGATTGGGGATAAGCAAGATTGAAGACAGGAAAGAAAGATATGCTTCTTTAGTTCCTTGGCCGTTGGAGTTTTGGAAAAGAAGATGGAGAACGGAATTGATAAAGGGGATCGGTGGACTAATGGAGGCGATTGGTAAAACCTAGCAAGTAGAAACGTCTAACAATATAAGTATAGTTTATATATTTGGGCTTCGTACTGGGTCAGGTTTGGTTTGGGTTGAGCTCATGTGGAAAAAAACAACCCAAACCGAAACCGCAACCTTTTCAAGAAATACAAATCTAAAAGTTCGGTTTTGGTTCATTCATTCCAATTGAATTTGGGTATCCACATAAAATTGTCATCTCTATCAAGGTATATTTGTAAATACAAATTTGGATAGGGAAAGGATAGTGGGAAACTCCAAGTCCTATATGGCTTATACACTTATTGTAAATCTATTACAAATAAATTTATAATAACTATAAAAGGGCTCTACAATTTATTTAAATGGAAAATAATTAATAAATGACAGCACTATACTCTCCAGTCAGTAAAAAGTTATTTGATGGCACCCTACAAGAGATACAAAGTTCATGAAAGTGATAGTACTAAAAAAAGATGATAATCAGCTAATCATTTAATCTTTTCCTTGTATATTAAAGCTAAAAAAAAAGGAGATACAAAGTTCATGAAAGTTCATTAATAATTTAAATGAGATTCTACTTGTATATTGCATAAAGGGTGAATTATAACGAGGATGAATGTACTTAACATGTTCGCTACAACATCTAGGCTAAATATTGTTCGCCTCTGCTTACAAGTCTTTAGTTGGTCATAATCAGCTAATCATTTAATCTTTTCCTTCCGATACATAGTATTAATTAAGAACTTAAATTGCATTATAAAAAATAACACGAGGAGTGAAGACAGATGGTGGGGAAAACAAGTGCGAAAACAGAATTTTAATTCATACTATTATTGTTCAATTATATATATCCTAGAGATTTTGATGACATTAATTACACTGTTCAATTAGGTTAACTTGACTTATATCAACATCGTCAGTATTTAACAAAGAGGAATCCCGAGACTTTCCAGCTGTAAGGCAAAAAAAAAAAGTACTACATTTTATAGGTTGTAATGTAGAGAAATCATAATTTAGAAAAAGAATACTAATAGAAATGGATCTACACAAAATGGCCACATACATATAGATGAGAGGGAAACTGATCTGTAAAAATATGGAGCAGACTCCCTGGTTCAATTAGGATATACAAGCACCTTGGAAAACACCTAAAGTTTCAATCAAAAGTCATTCTCGTCCTATTTTTTTTTTGTCATAACTTTACGAGAGAGACATGAAGAGAACAGAGACGAAGGGAAACCTGCTTTTTTCCTTTTTCGTTGCGTGTCACAAATGTAATTCACTTTTTCGTTTAATATGATTATAGGTCTCTATGTTGTCGTCTTTCTATTATGTTGGTCCTCGATACATATTATTTGATCGAGTCCTTTAAGTATACCACTGAATCTGCCTAATGCTTCACATACTTCACTGTTATATCAACATTCACTAATATACTACTATACAAACATACAAACAGCCCTTAATAATGAAATAGTCAAGATTGAAATAACAGTCCGGTTTCTTTACTAGATTTTTTTTTTTTTTGGAGATAGAATAAACTTTAATTTTCCCTCGTAAGAAAAGATATCAGGGGCTTAAAAGGTTTGCAGTATTAAAAAAATAATTTTCAAGATCCAGTTAATTGTCAAACATTGACAGTAGACGCGCATCTGCATTAATTATACTTAATTGGTCTCCAAAAGGATTAGCACACTTTCAATTCATCAAACACTTCAAGTGCAACTATTGAGCAAAAATACATACAGAAACTCACAGTGGGAGAAAGAGGGGTCACCGGACGGTAACGCATTATCATGTCGGGGAAGGAATTGATACGGAGAGACAATTATGTGGACAGCTGATTGTTCAACATCCCTGGCTGCACTAAAGTTGAAAGGCACAATCTGTAACGCTGTGCACAGCAGGTCCTACTATTTTACTCTGTGAAAAGAGAAGAAGTTGATAAAAGGGTTAAAATAATATAGAAGCAAGTAGAATGAGACTTCAACACTATTTAAATAAGTAGATTTAGTATTGCAATTTCATGCATTCTTATTTATATCATCAAAAGATAGAAGTATAAGGATGGCGAACTTTGATTACTGTACAGTGTTAAATTCTTATTGGAGAAATTTTATTAATTAGCCTGTTCTTTCCTTGCATTCTTAACCAAAAGTTTGAAAAGAAACAAAAACAAATTGTTGCCAGTACCGAATGCCAGAAACTCAAGCAATTACTACCATTCCCGAAGCATGAAAAATTGAAATATAATCACCAAATAAGGACATATAACAAAACTTGTATTATATAACATAATCCTAAATTTGTTTTGCCATTTCGAGGGAAAAAGGAGTCTAAATCCCACAAAACTCACACATGCCTTTGTTTGTTATCATATAGGAATCGTGTCATTAAATCCATAAACATCCCATGGCTATAACTAATTGTTACTAGAATAGATAGACGACGGATAAAACCAAAAAAGAAGAAAATTACCTTACATAATAAATCACAAGAATACAAGGTACAATATCCACATTGAAATAATTTGAGTACATATTCGTGCATCGATTGAGTTTAATTTATTTTTACATATTGAGTTGACGTACATAGAGAAAATGAAAGCGTGGTGCAAATAGCTGAGACCTGAGTCGAGTAACAGAAATGTCACCTCATTCATTTCCGGCATAAATAAATAATAGCATTTTGCCGGGATTAGGTTCAATTCGGGGCATTATTTCTCATGTTCCCTCAAACAAGTTACACAAGTATTTTAAGTTCACGAGTGTCGATTTTTAGTGTGATATCACTACATTGGGTTTATAAATACCTTACACAAGTTATTACCCTCCAAGTACTAAGAGCTCCGCAAATATTCAAAATCGCAAACAAGTGATTGTGATTGTGATTGTGATTGGTGAATTGTGTGTTTTATGTGAATTATTGAAACAGAGTAGAGTAGAGTGTTATAAAATGATAAAACACGGATGATTTATGTAGTAGAATGTTATCATGTTAACTGAAACTTCTACTCTTAACTTGCAACTACTTTCATTAAATATATACATACATATATATTTACACCTGACCCTTGATGTCTATTCTCAACAGCTCAGACTGCCGGCGCCGGAGCTCCGGTCTACATCGCCTCAGTTAATTGGTTTTTGTTCTGATTAGGGTTTCTTGTTTTTGTTTTAATGCTGTGCGGCAAGGCTTGTTTAAAAACTTTAAATAATTTTATGTACATTCTCAATGTTACCGTCTTAGAATTGTCTTTTTTAAATGGTATACAAAATTGTTTTGGCTTCCCGATGGTACCATTCTACTATTATGTTATTCTATGCAGTACCCCTAACATTAACTTCCGTTAGTTAAACGTTATATTTTTGGTATCATTTGGAAAAATCAATTCTAAAAGGGTACCAATTAAATATAATATTCAGAATTTTTTTATTGAATCCTATTGTGAAAATATCATCTGCAATATGTAGTAAGTTTTATTACTTTCTCACACACATATATATGTATATATATATGTGTGTGTGTGTTTTCTTTTATATATATACACACGCACACACGAATGTGCTCAAATGAGACCCAACCTTTTAAATAAGAAGTGAAACTCGAGCACGGTTGGATAGCCCAAGTGGTAAAGGGTTTATCCTCTGTCGTCCCAGGTCCTGGGTTCGATCCTGGCTCACCCCAAGATTTTCTGAGAACAGATACTCAATTGTAAGGTTATAAGCCAAAATTAGTCAAAAAAAAGAAGAAGTGAAACTCAGTCTCGGTCATTTTTTTTTTAATTTGAACGGTTCAATTAGATAATACACACATAAATAATTGTTTGTATGCCTAATATAGAGAAAAGTTAAAATTAAAAAAAATTATCTATATATATATATATATATATATATATATATATATATAAGAAAACACACACACACAGACATTATATATATATATAGCTGTTGGATCTAAATTAAAATATTCCACCTGACTATATTGGTTGTTCAAGTGACATTATACATCCTATTTTCAAAAAAAATCGAAACAAACTTTATCACTTGCAAAAAAAAAAACATACTATTAGAATAAAGTAACTTTATCAACTTATTTATGAACAAATAAATAAATTATATATATGTATATAAGTGGAAGAAATTAAAACTTCTCATTTCAATCAAAAAATATTATTAGATAAAAACTTTGATATATTAAGATATTAATTAAAAAATAAATATATTAAAAAATTTGAAAACCAATGTTATGCACGGGTTCAAAGCTAGTGTGTGTGTATATATATATGTATATATATATATTTATATATGAAACTAATAAAACTTATTACATATTGAAGATGATATTTTCAGAATTGGATTCAATAAAAGTATTCTGAATATTATATTTAATATAAATTATCAGCGGTACCCTTCTAGAATTGACTTTTCCAAATGATACCAAAAATATAACGTTTAACTAACGGAGGTTAACGGTAGGAGTACTGCATAGAATAACATAATAGTAGAATGGTACCATGCGAAAGCCAAAACAATTTTGTGTACCATTTGAAAAAGCCAATTCTAAGAGGGTATCATTGAGAATTTCCCTAATTTTATATTCCAATTAGAACCGGTGCGGGTTTTTTTTTAATATTTTAATTTTTTTAATATTATTATATTTTTATATAATTATTTTTTAATAGTAATTTTAATTTAATTTATACTTTAATAATATTAATTATTTTTATAGTAAAATTGATGTTACTAAATTTATATTTGTTAAAGTTATATATTTAAGAGATTATAATCTTAATAATATAATATTATAAATATGAATACTTATTTTATTGGTTAAATGTACTGTTTAATACTAATAATATAAATTCCGAATTTTAATATTGTTGTTGAGAGGAATCGATTGAACCTTAAGTTTTTGGTAAAATAGTTTAAATAGAGAATATTTTTAATATTGTTGTTGTGATGATTCGAACTTTGGACTTTTGGTTGAATAACTTAAATAGAAAATATTTTTTAGTGTAGATCTAACGGCTCTGATTTGTTTACTGAAAGTCTAACCGTCATTATTCTTTCTATGGTTGAACCAAACTATCAAAAATTATATCGTGTTTTGTTTGTTACTAGCTCATTGCCCGTGCGATGCACGGGTTGTACGGTTCCCTTTATTCATGTAATTTTTTATAATTATAATAATATATTCAAAAATTTAAAATATTGTAATATTTCATAAAAATGGAAACGAAACAAATTATATAAAAGAATCATGTGAAAATCGATAGTTTAACTGAGAACATGATATTAAATAATAAATCACGGCTAAGAATTTTTTTCGCCTTCATCAAAACTTCATATACTAAACGTACTTTTTTGCGATATTAGTCTCAAATTCTCCCCATGATCAAAGTGTTTGTTAATATGTTTGAAACTAATAAATAAAATATTAACTTTTACGTAATGTACTTAAATCTACTAATATAAATATTATATATTAATTTATCATTAAAAGTTGAATAATACATTATGTGTATTAGATATTAAATATGTTATTAATAAAATTTTGAAGTTA
>PHNY01000752.1:3578-16112 GCA_003724115.2 Anethum foeniculum
AATCTTTTGAACTAACTTAGCATTTTCCATTTCATATGCTAGCATGCTTGTATGAATGTTAAACAATTCTACACTCATATCTTGAATAGTTTCCTGGTGCTCAGTAATAAACATGTCAACAGTGGTTAGAATAGGAACCTGTGATGATTGTGCTGATTCCTCTGAAGAGTCTGCCATAAGTGCAAGACTTTCATACTCTTTATCTTCATCGGAGTCAGTGTCATCCCAGCTTTTTCCTTCAGCTATATAAGCTTTCTCTTTTTGCTTTGCCACCAAGGCATTCAACTTCTGTTTCAGCTTCTCATTTTGCCTCCTCAGATCTTCATAAGTTTCTTTCTTTTCAAACCCTTCTTTTCTTCCAGTTGCATGCTTAGGCTTCCTGCAATCAGTTATGAAATGCCCGAGTTCATTGCAGTTATAACATCTTGACTTACTTCGATCAACCCAGTTTGACTTGTAACCACCCCTAGAGCTGTTCCCTGATGAATAGCTTCCTTTAGAATATCTAGCCACTGAGCTCTTGGTTTTGTAGTTGGGATTCTTCCTGAAGTGTACGTGCTTGAATCTCGAAGCCATATAAGCCATTGACTCATCAGCTAGCTCTTCAAGCTCTTCTTGAGTATAAAATTCACTTTCCTCCTCAGGATCAATTCCAACTTCAGCTATTACCAGTTCCTTTCCAGCTTTAGGGGATGCCACTTTAGTTTTAGAAATTTCAGGCTCAAGGGCAACCAAAGCAGTGGTTTTTGCAAGTGCTATGTTCTTGTTATCTACAGAACCTGGACCATAGATTATGGCTCTATGTTCTTGTTCTAGCTCGTATGTCTTTAATTTACCATAGATCACATCCAGGGGCATTGTCACAAAATCCAACCTTTCCCTGATGGATGTATTCTTTTGTTCGAGGTAGTGCGATAGAGTCAACATGAACTTCATGTTTGTCTCACGAAGGGGATAAGTCTTTCATTGTAATTTCAACTCGCTCAACAGCTTAGTATATCTTTCAAAAACTGAAGATAATTTTTCTCTGGGCTGTGACTTAAATGCTTCATATTGAGACGTCAGAATATCCAACCTATTCTCCTTCACTTCTGCAGTTACTTCCATTAGCAGTTCCATTGTATCCCACATTTTCTTTACACCGTGAGAAGTCATAATTTGATGGCTCATATCTATATCCATGGCTTCACTATTATGAGTTGTAAGCTCGTATCCAATCTGACTAATTTCCTTATCACTTTCTGTATATCTGGAGGGATCCTTGGGAGTAAAAGTTCTTGGGATTCACACTCCAGTAGAGGTTGTTGATTCAGGAACTATATCCATGGGTACGTACAGACCATTTTCTAAAATCTTCTCATATAGTGGATTTGACACTTTAATGTACAAAACCATCTTTCTCTTCCATAGATTGTAATTTTCTCTATCAAAGGGTGGAACCTTGATACTGCCAATAATCAGGGTACTCATCTTCTGGATACTGCCAATCTTCTTGATCGTTATGTGAGGGAGGCCGAGCAACCACCACTTACCAATGTTAATCACCTGACTAAGAGGCCTCCCAAGATGTTTAAGTGGAGGACATTCAGATTATCTTTTCGGAGGAGGATGCCAGATGGGTACATCATCCACATAATGATGCGCTTGTGATAAATGCAAAAATTGGATCGAGAAGTGTTCATCGCGTATTTGTGGACAATGGAAGCTCTGTGAATATCCTGTACTGCGGAGCATATCAAAGGATGGGCCTTCTAGATAAGAAGATAAACACTGGTACAATATATGTGTATGGTTTCACGGGTGATTCAGTCAGAGTCAAGGGAGTTGTGAAATTACCTCTCACCTTGGGAGAAGATCTCCTTTCAACCACCCAGGTGTTTGAGTTCCTTGTTATAGATCAGCCTACTTGCTATAATTCCCTTTTGGGAAGGCATGTGCTCAAGGAGATGCGGGCGATTACGTCGATTCACCATCTAGCTATTAAGTTTCCTACCCCTGTAGGGATTGGATGTGTCAGAGCTTGTCATTACGACTCAAGGGAATGCTATGGTAAGATGATAAAGAAGGCTTCTAGGGAAGAACAGCTTCCGAAAAATGATTCTGACACGATGGATTTCAAGGAGGAAGACACAAGGGAGACTCAGAGGTCCTTCCGCCCTATCAGGTCCACTAGGGCATATGTCAGTATGGTCTATACGGTTGAATTCCCGAAGGATGATATTCTAGAGAAATATGATGACTCAGTCAATGGAGGGTATACATTGCTCCTTTTAGAGGCTCCCTCCACTAAGGATATAGCTCCTGATCCAAGAAAACCTCTAGAAGCTCAAAGTAATTGTCCTCGAGTACTGATGATTGAAGCTCCACCATCGAAGGGATGTTCAAATAATTTCCAGGAAGGTATAGTGGAGGAAGCAAGCGATGATGAGGAAGAACAACGAACATCAAGGGCAAGGAAGGGAAAGTTTATCATAAAGGAAGATATAGTGTTAGGTCCCAAATGTTGAATACAATACTCACAATTATTTCGATTTCTTTTTGAGTTCTTCGTTAAGTTCAAGGAATCGAAACAAACACAAACAAGTTCGAGGAATATATTGTTTTATTAATATAAACCTTGAGTTTGCTACATTCTAATCAATAATGATTAGCTACAATAAATTCGACAGCATAACCTTACAAATACAAGCTTAAAAGAATTGATATAGCCTTCAATGGAGCTCTCGTATTTTGCAGTTGGAAGTTGAAGAAGATAACACTGAAAATGAATTCAAATGCTTCCTTTTGTGTAAATTTTTCACTTACCAATCACGTGGCATAATTATGTCCACTTAATTGATTTGTGCTTCTTTGATTATAATAGAGTCATTTGTAATTGTCGACTGAGTGTTTTCTTGTATTGCTTTGCACTTGAAAATATTATAACTCTCCAACTGTCACAAGTGATCCCTGTATGGCCTAACTGTCGACTTCCACCTCCCTCGTAGCATATTAACTTAGTTTCTTTGAAGTTGGAAAGCCAACTGTCGACCAAACAGTGCTTGAATGGCCTAACTGTCGACCATGTATCCTAGAATACCATTTGACTTAGTTTCTAGGAGCACATTAGTACAACTGTCGACCAATGTTACTTGAGGAGTCTAACTGTCGACAATGCTTTCCCCTTGTAAGTATTTCAACTTAGCTTTTTGAGAGTTTAACATCAACTGTTGACAATTGACACTTAGTGGTCTAAGTGTCGACCAAATTGTCCTTGTAAAAGGCCAACTGTCGACAGGTACTCTAGTATAGAGTACTTAGATTATTTTCAAGTCTTCTCTTGTACTCCTTGAGCTGCATTCAATTTGACTTCCATTCTTTATGACTTCGTATTTGAACTTTGAACATTCACTCAACAATTCTTCAATAGATAGTACTTGGTTTTCCTTTCACAGATCACTGACGCCTAGTGCAATTGGTCTGGTTCACAGACAACTAGTTCTGCTCTCAGGTCTTCGTATTATGAGCTTTGCAAACCATTGTTGAGTTGTTATGACTTTTGTAACTCTATTGCTTCATTCACTGAAATCCCGATCTGTAGTACATTGAACCAATGCATGTCACTGAAACCTGTAGTCTTCTGAGTTGCTGTTCTTCACAGAGGCTTGAACATATTGATGAACTTCTTTCCGTGATCATGTAACAGACTTCAAGCTTTACTTGCATGTTTTGATTCTTTGTATTTGCCCTGTAATTGATCTTCTAGATTCCTGTGCTTCATTGGTTTAATTTTATTTGCCTATTTCCTATCATAGTTGAGTTATATTACCTCTATAACATATTACGTTACATTATGCTTTACATATATCCTCTCTTGTGAAATCTCCGGAGCTTCCAGTGTATATTAACCTAACACATTTAGAATACTTAAAGCCTTATCAGTCAGACCCATTTTCATCTGCTTTAGATAATCTTTTGCTGTAATCTTACTTGGATTAAGTATCTAACCATTGCTGGATATTTCTCAAAAGCCATAGTCTCTTTTCCTTCAAACTCCCTTGTATAACTTTCAATTTGAATCTGTAGTACTCTACTAATGACGACATCTAATTAATAATAGGGTTTTCATTTGACATTAGAGCCGCTATTGAAGGAATTACCGGGGAACTACAATTTTTTTATGTAAAGATGAGATTCATTTTGAAAAGAATCCCAGATACATGGCTTACATACCCTGCAAATTATCCCTGTTCGACAAGAGGCCCTTTGTATATAAAAATCGCATTGTAGCGGGTATATTTTAGTGGTAAAAGTGTGATTTGTTCAAGTAACCCCCTTAAATAATTAAGGGGTCTTTTTGGTTTGATTCATATTCTGATAAAAAAAATTTATTTCTTAAAAGGATTTAATCCTTTACCTATCAATGACATATTGGAGGAAAAATCAAAATTATCGTGATTTTTATCCAAGGATCACTTTAAAAAATTTAAAATTGGATTATGAAATTGTGAAACAGAATTATTCAATTGTGTCACCTGTCTGAGCACGTAGATGGATCGTTGTCCAAAAAGGATAAATCTATTATCATAACAGAGGTCGGTGAAACTAGCTGTAATGGTGATGTTAAATTTGACCTGGATCCTAGGCTTCCGGAGCCTGACAAGAAGATGGGTCCGGTAGAAGACACGCTCTCTATATTAGTAGATGAAAATGACTCCGCAAAGGTCCTACAGATAGGCTCAAGGCTGAACTCCACTCTGAGGGGTAGCCTTGTGAATTTCCTTAAAAAATAATCTAGATGTCTTCGCCTGGAGTCATGCAGACATGGTGAGAATTGATCCAAAGGTTATGTGTCATAACTTAAATATTGATCCATCAGAGAAGGGAGTAAGGCGGAAGGGTAAAGCTATTAGTGGAGATCGAGCTGTTGCGCTCAAAGAAGAGGTCGATCGACTGCTTAAAGTTGGCTTGGTGAAAGAGTCATTTTATCTAGATTGGCTAGCAAATCCCGTCTTGGTAAAGAAATCTAATGGGAAGTGGAGAGTCTGTGCAGATTTTACGGATCTGAATAAGGCGTGCCATAAGGACAGTTTCCCTCTTCCTCGCATAGATCAATTGGTGGACTCTACTGCGGGGCACGCCCTCTTGAGCTTTATGGATGCTTATTCTGGTTATAACTAGATCCCTATGTATGAGCCGGATCAAGAAAATACCTCTTTTATCACTAATAGAGGTCTCTACTATTACATTGAGATGTCTTTCGGTTTGATAAATGCGGGAGCAACATACCAGAGGTTGGTTAACTTGATGTTCAAGGAGCAGATTGGCAAGACAATGGAGGTGTACGTGGATGACATGTTGGTGAAGTCCAAGGCTGCTGAGGACCATATCACACATTTGGATGAGATGTTTCATATTCTCAGAAAATATCGTATGAAGCTTAACCCCCAAAAATGTGTTTTCGGTGTGGAGTCTGGGAAGTTCATACGCTTTATGGTTAATCATCGGGGAATTGAGGCTAATCCAGCTAAAATACAAGCTCTTGTGGATATGAGATCTCCCCGGACAATTAAGGAAGTTCAGAGTCTGACGGGAAGGGTGGCTGCTCTGAACCGATTCGTTTCTAAGTCATTAGATAAATGCAAAGAATTCTTCAAGGCCATTAAAGGTGTAGAAAGACGATTTGAGTGGCCTCCTGATTGTGAAGAGACTTTTCAAAGGTTGAAGGAACATTTGTCCTCCCCTCTACTGTTATCTAAGCCCATCGACGGAGAGACACTAATTCTCTATCTAGCAGTCTCTAATTATACTGTGAGCGGAGTATTGGTAAGAGAAGAGGGAGGCTCCCTTTTTCTGATCTATTATGTAAGCAAGCTTCTGTTGGATGCAGAGACAAGGTATTCTAATATGGAAAAACTGGTCTATGCTTTGATTTTAGCATCAAGAAAACTACCCCCTTACTTTCAAGCACATAAGGTAGAGGTTCGCACCTCGTATCCTTTACGACAGGTTCTTCATAAGCCAGAAGCATCTAGAAGGATGTTGAGATGGGCTGTTGAATTGGGACAATTTGACGTGGAGTATAAACCAAGAAGCACTATAAAGGGGCAAGTTCTTGCTGATTTTCTTTTGAAATTCCCACTTCAAAAGGAAGGGGACGCTCTGGCTGTGGTATACGCCTCCCAGGCATCCTAAGGTCCGGTGCCTACGACACCGGTTCTGTGGTGGACCTTATATGTGGACGGAGCAGTAAATAATGAAGGGGCTGGAGCTGGTATCGTTTTGATAAGCCCCGAAGGACATCACTTATGCGGAGCGATCCATCTTGATTTTAAAGTTACCAATAATGATGCTGAGTATGAGGCTCTTATTGCTGGTTTAAAGTTGGCTGCAGAGATGAGGATAGAAAACTTAAATGTCTTCAGTGACACCATGTTGGTTGTCTATCAGGTGAACGGAGGATTCCAGGCTCGAGGACCTTGTATCGAACTATATATGAGGTGTTGTCAGCTTTTGCTTGGAATATTTAAGGAGGCTAAGCTTGAACAACTTCCCAGGGGAAATAATTCAGAAGCCGACGCTTTGGCAAAAAGTGCCTCTAAAAAAGATATAGCTTTGCTAGGAGTCATACCTTTACAAATTCAAAAGCAGCCGAGTGCCCCGGAGGCTGAGTTAATGGTGGTAGAGGCTGTTGAAGAGAGAACTTGGAAGACTCATATCTGGGAATACATTCAAAAAGGGATTCTACCAGAAGATAAAACTGAAGCTAGGAAGATCAAGTATAAGGCGGCACGTTATACGGATTATGAGGACTCATTGTATAGGAGAGGCTTTAACCAACCTCTCCTTAAGTGTATCGCTGGCGAAAAATGTGATTATGTTCTGAGGGAGGTTCATCAGGGAATTTGTGGCAATGATTAGGGGGTAGCTCTTCAGCGCAAAAGGTCCTGCGACAAGGATATTTCTGGCCTACGCTCCAGGAGGATGCTTTCAATCATGTGAAAGCATGTGACAAATGTCAAAGGTATGCAAATTTTTCTCATAAACCTGCTGCTCCACTTACTTTATTAGTTAGTCCTTGGCTGTTTGCTATGTGGGGGATCGACTTGATCGGCGAACTTCCTAAATGAAATGGAGGTGTTAAATATGCGGTAGTAGCGGTGAATTATTTTACCAAGTGGGTGGAAGCAGAGCTTTGGCTACAATTACTGCAAATTTTTTTAGAGATTTCATCTGTCGTGCTATCGTGTATCGCTTTGGAATATCAGATAATGGGAAGCAATTTGACAGCAAGGAGGTTAGAGAACTCTGTGATAATCTCAAGATTGTGAAAGAATTTTCGGCAGTTAGCCATCCTCAGACTAACGGCCAGACGGAGGCTATTAACAAGATCATCAAGCATACTCTGAAAGCTAAGCAGGAGGACAAGAAGGGAGACTGGCCGGAGGAGTTACTAAACGTTCTATGGAGTTACAACACTACGCCTAGGACTACAACAGGGGAGACACCTTTCTCTCTGACTTATGGGTGTGAGGCCATGGTGCCGGGTCATTCCATAGAGACCATTATATTCCAGAGATCAATGAAGTCAATCATAGGCTCCATTTGGATACCATGGAAGAAGTTAGAGACCGCGCTCAGATGAGGCTAGCCGCTTATTAGCAGAGGGTGGCCAGACATTATAACACAAAGGTGAAGGCTAGACCTTTGAAGGTAGGAGACCTGGTCTTATGGAGGGTGATGCCAAACACTAAAATTCAGGGTCATGGAGTCTTTGGTGTGAATTGGGAGGGGCCGTATGTGGTTTGAGCAGCTCTATGGGAAGGAACTTACTATCTCTCTCATTTGGATGGAAAGCCTATACCTCGCGCATGGAACATGGAACACTTGAAGAAGTACTATCAGTTGCTTAGGCTACTCCTACTATTTACGCATTAAACTTTATCTTATTGCAATAAAGTCTAGGGGGTAGTGCATGTACTCCTCCTTAGCCATGATTTATGCTATATTTATGAATAAAACATGTCTTTTGATCTTTTTGTCTTGGCGCCCCTTCTGTGAGAAGGGATATTTTGACACCTCTTCTATGAGAAGAGGATAGCTTGGAGCCCCTTCTATGAGAAGTGATATTTTAAAGCCTCTTCTGTGAGAAGAGGATAGCGTGGAGCCTCTCTTTTGAGGAGAGGGTAATAAAATGTTTAGGTAACCCATATTTCCGGGAAGCCTAGATATTTTTGGCGCTTCTCTTTTAAGGAGGAGTTATCTTCTTCTGAGGAAGTTGCCGACAATTCTCTTTTGAGGAGAAGTTATCTTTATTTGAGAAAGAAAGCCACCCTTTACAGTTTGGCAAATCCGTACTTCCGTAGACTCCAAACTTCTTTTGGCACTTCTTTTTTAGAAGAAGTTTCTTCCTGTGAGGAAGAGGCCATAAAATGTTTAGGTAACTCGTACTTCCGGGAAATCTAAATGTTTTCGACGCTTCTCTTGTGAGGAGGAGTAATCTTCTTTTGAGGAAGAGGTCGGCAATTCTCTTTTGAGGAGAAGTTATTTTCCTGTGAGGAAGGAGCCATTTTTTATGATTTAGGCAACCCGTACTTCCGGGTAGTCTGAATAAGTTCTTGGCACTCCTCTTGTGAAGATGAGTCACTTCTTTTGAGGAAGTCACCTAAAAGTTCTTCTTTGAGAAGAAATGACATAAAGAATATATAAAGCTTTATATAAAGTGCAATTAATTGTTGTAATCTGCTCGAAGCAAAAGCTAAGGGAGAGACTTTTCAAGCACAAGGAAGGACTCCAAATATTAGGTCCTTATAAAAATTTTGAGCAAAATAAAGGGAAAAAGCCCTTGAAAGGGTTAACTACGCGAGCCCTTATGGTAGTTAATAAACATAACTGTAAAAGCAGTTTTATTGCAGCTAAAGGCGAGGCCCTGTAGTTTAACAAACGAGGTCTCCTAATGGGATTTGTTCTGAAGAATAAATAAGTCCTGCCTAGTCATGGCTTAGCCTTATCAAAGTATATACTAAAATGATAGTTATACACTTTTTTCCAAGCAAAGGTTAGAAGTAATAAAACAAAGGGTGAGACTCTTTTCTATACTAAGCCTTTTGTCTTAGACTAAAAAGGCGAGGCCCTTGTTATACTTGGCAGGAAATTATGCAATTATGAGAGCTAGGCGAGCCCCTTATTTTACGGGTTGAAAACAAAATAGGTGCAAAAAAGGGTGAGCATTTAGCCGTACTATTAAACCAGTTTAATTGAACAAAAGGGCGAGGCCCCCGTAAATGAGAGAAGGACGAGCCTTCCGTGTCCTTAATATGCAAATCGGGAATCGAAGCAAAAAGGGCAAAGCCATACAAAAGTTAACAGTAAATTATAGTAGTACAACTTGTGAGGCTATTAAAGGAGAGAACACACCTCCAAAGTTCTAGCAATGATAAATAATTCATGAAGTCATGAAGCGGCTGTCTCTTTAAGCGAGGCCATAGTCGTCGCTGCATCCCCTTGAGTTTCCTCACCTCCCACATCTTCCTTATTCTCCAGCGCTTCCAGCACATTTGCAATCTTCGCCTCCAGACCAACTTTAGCTTTCACAATTGCTGCAGTATTTTTGGGGCCTTGAAATCAATCATGTAGGCTGGAGTTGAAGGGGTAAAGTGGATAGACCATTCATAATCCTGATTAGCAGCAAGGAAATTCTGCAGATAAGCAGCGAAACTAGAGGAGAAGGCTTGACTCAACTCTGAATCTTTCTCGCCTTGAAGCTTCTCATTTTCAGTCTTTAGCATTACAATTTCTTTTTCCTGAGCCTCGCCTGCTATTTTGTCCTCGCTCTTGACCCTGTTAAGCTCGTCCTGAACGGCTTTAAGAGCACTCTTGTGAAGTAGACGCTCGTCTTCAACTATTTTCTCAGCCCCATCTACCAAACCTTTATAGTAATCATGAGAAGTCGTGGCATTGGTTAGAGAAGATTGAAGCCGAGAATTCTCGCCTTCTAGTGAATTTGGAAGGTCGAGGCAATAGAAGAATGACTCGCCCAGCGCCTGCTTAAAGCAAAAGCCAGCCTCAACCTTTCCTCTCTTGCTCCAGTTGGTAATATCCTCGTCCTTGAAATTGTCTTTGATTAGATCGCTAAGGATCATTACAGCAGAGGAGGATTCAGTGGTAGTAGTTTTTGATTTCTTGGAGTTGTCGCCTCTGGAAGGATCCACAATGGTAACTTGTGGCCTTTTTCGGTGCCTCTGTGAAGGTGGGGGCGCGTTTCTTAACAGTAGCAGATGAAGGGGGTGGGGTTGTGGCCACGTTGGCACTAGTAGAAGGTGTCGACTTCTTAGCGAAAGGATTTTCTCCGAATGGAAGTTCCATTGCCTTTCCTGAAAATAAAACCAAGTTAAAAGGTTAGTGAGGCATAATAAGTAATGATAAAAAATAAGAAAAAGGCGAGATATAACAAGCGAGAGGCGAGGCCTGTACCTTTACCCTTAAGAACTTTTGTTTTCTTTTTCAAGAGCTTTTGTGACATTTTATTTTTAAAATTTATATATTCTATGGAGGCGACCCCTGGGTTGTAAAAACCATGGGCAAGTAGGTTATTAAAAGTTATTAACTGATCAAGATCCTTATCTTCTCTTGGGAGGTCAGAAATTTCAGTTGCCCTTTGAAGAGCCTCGCCCCGAAGCTCAACTTGAGATGGCTTGTCTGGAAACAAGGGTAAACTGTAAGGCGAGGTTACAAGAAAAGAAAGGAAAAATAATTAAGGGAGATTCGTTCACTTAAGTGGGTCGAGATTAAATTGTAAACTGTAACGTCATATAGATAAAAGAAATCTGATTTCCAAAGCTTCATGTTGCTTGGATTGCCAATCGAAAACCCCTTGTTGTTGTGACTACGATAGAAGGCGAGATAGTAAAAGCCTAAGTCATTGACGCTTCGCCTCAAACCAACGAAGTGCGAGATCTCCATCATTGTCGTTGAAGGGAATCCTTCATTGCGATACATCATATAAAGTCCTATGGCCAATCTGTAACTGTTGGGCGAGAGTTGAATGGGGGCGATGTTGTAGTAATTTATTATCTCCAGAAGAAACGGATGCATAGGATAGCCAAATCCTAACTCCACCAGCTTGTTTATCAATACCATGCGAGGTGTGGGGAGCCTCGTATCTGGAAAGTAACGCATTCTCATCTGAGATGGAGGCCTTAACCATATCCCAGATAAGTTATAATATTCGATCAACCACATAATTTCTTCAGAGGAAATCTCGGAGGCAAGACCTGCACAAGATATAATGTTTTGCAATTTTCTAACCTCGGCCTTTTCACTTTCTTTGAAGTCTGGACTAAAATCCAAATCAACCTCGCATTCCAAAACAGGATATCTATACGGTTTATTGGGAGGGGAAGGCATTTTCATGGCATACTAGAGGGGCGAGATAGAGAGAACCTCATCATCCAAGGCTTCGCCTTCTTGGTCTTCAGGGATGTTTCCTTTTAACGAGCCTTCACTTAAGTCAATGTCGTCGTCGCTTTCGGGATCCGGGTCATTCAAATAAACTTTGATCCCTGGAAAAATCCTAATGTCTTTTCCTCACCCTCGCCCCAACGTCGATGGGCCCGCCTCATTTTGACTAAAGAAATGAAGAAGATCGTTCGTTTTCTCTAGGTTCTCGCCTAAGTCCTCTGCATAGTATATGCTTCCTAAATCATCTGCTACGTCAAGACGGCGGGGACTTGAGTACGAAATAGATATGAGTTCCTGTGGGGAAATAGGGTTTTGAGTTGGAGCAACGATTTTTTTATGGGCCCTAAGACATTTAGGATCCAGCATTTTTTTTAATTTTCTTTGAGTGGGAGAAGGGCGAGAAGAAGATTGTTGAGAAGAATTGGAGGGCGACGTCGTATTTCCCTCCCGTCTTGGCGAGCCCTCTTTGTTTGACATCTGAAACAAAAGAGCGAGGACATCAAAAGAATGAAGAAGAAGATTCGTATAATGAAGGATTGTGGGGTGTAAGTCCTCGCCCTTGAACCTAAAGACTACTATCCTAAAGGTAATCTCGCCTAACTCATAATAGTTTAAATACATGAAAAATATTTACAGTACAGGGAAATGAAATTAAAAGGGAAGCTTCATTCCTTGTATAAGTAAAATGAAGACTTTTCTGGGAAAAGATGGCGTCGCTTGGCAAGTGGGACTTCTCGCCTCGGTCTTTGGAAAATGATTTGGCAGCACTTCGGTACTAGTAAAGATAAAAAGAAAGAAATGAAGGTCAGTTTATATAGAGGGGATGAGAGAGAAGGAACAGGGAACAACATTGTAACACCCCCAGATCCGGGGTCGGGGATCCGAGTCGTTACGGTCTTTAATTCCATTATCAATACTTAATCTTGAATCATAAATCAATACCGCATGCTGTGACCCCTCAATAATACACACATACCATTACCAGTTATAGTCCCAAAGATGAAATTGAAATAAGTATCCAGTCATGTAATCCACAATTAAAGTTATTACAGACCCAAATGAATAAACATAAGTTTATTAACTCCTTGCCAAAAT
>PHNY01000779.1:6864-24085 GCA_003724115.2 Anethum foeniculum
AGAGGGTTTTTTAGAGAAAATCTAGTTTAATAACATTGCACTAATGCTCAACTTCAGTGTTTTATTCTGTCTATAGAGTAATATCCGATCTATGAGTGAGAATCGAACCCGAACCACGTATAATTACAAATAATTTTCGGAATGTACAAGAATCAAATCGAGAACCTAAAACGATCACTAATATTTATATAATGAACGAGAATCAAACCCAAAACCTGAAACATGATAAATGATAAGCCCTTACACTTCACAGAGATTTATTTCTTAATTCCATACTAATTCAAGAAATAAAAAATATATTTAAAAATGGGGAAAAAATCGACACAGACACACATAAATACACAGCTTGCAAATCATAGACATATGCATGTACACAAAGAACTTGAAACCAGTAAGATGCACTACAACCTATTTCAACTCTGAAAATAACAATAACACTATCAAGATGAAATGCATGTACATAATAAACACAAATTTTAGAACATTAAGGTAATAAAAAAAATGAAAAGTTACCTTTGATGCAAGTGATGCTGAGTGATGCGTGATGCTACTCGTAAGGTTAAAAAAGTTTACTGCATTTAGCGATGATTTTTTTTTTTTTAATTCCTGCGACGATTGAGTTCTTGGTATTTTTTTTTTGGACAGGGTTACTTGACCACTTCAGCTTCTCCAGGTTCCTTCAAATTCACTTAAAAAATAATTAATTTTTTTATAAATTATTATATTTATTGGGTTGTCATTATATTTTAATATAAACTCCCTCTTATAAATTATTATGCATTATTTATATTTTAACTTTACTGTGATAAAAACCTATGAAATATATTGATTTTAATAAATTATTTAAGATTAGAGTGTTTTTCTTTTTTTTTTTGTCAAAATGAACAATTTCATTTATAAAAGTTCTTAGAGAAAGTACATTCCCCAAAAGGTCGGGAAAATGAGGGTTTTTTTCATCCACAAAAGCTTATCATCTATCCGAAGGGTATGCTTAACCAATCCATGGGCCATAATCAAAATTGATTATTGGCTGACATGAGAAAGAGATTCCCCGGAAATTTAGACAATAATACCTTTATATTAGAAAAGAGAACACCTTATACATCGTGAAACACAATAACCAAACTAAACAGGTGAAAACATTAAAGATTTCTGGTAACTCAAAATCATGTCCAAAAGCTTCCAACCCAACTGGACTCGCGTTTGAAGTTGATGAATGAAGCTAAAATAAGCTATCTACTCATCGGTTATGAGAATCAAAATAACTTCTTCCGGTCAACACTGCTTCCTTCTTAGTAATTTGATAATAAACCTGATCCACCAAAACAAAACCCCATAAGCCTTCACGTTCAAATTAAAGTAAAGAATTTTGAAAACATAACCATACACAATCTATTAAATTTACATCAATTAAAATTGATTAATATCAACTATTAGAAATTTTTATAAAACTAACCAAAGGGTTTGGTTAGACACGTTCCCGAACCACAATAATAATAATAGTAGTACACAAGTCCATATATCAACTGGCACATACCTATTGGTGGTCAATAATAATAATAGTAGTACACAAGTCCATATATCAACTGGCACATACCTATTGGTGGTAGTTTAACCCCTATATTATACAGGTTATAGAGAGATACAAATATTCTCAAATTTGAGCATAACTCCCCAGATTAAGATGTGACATCATTATATTCCTAAACTTATGTATTTTCCTTATTTATTTATACTGTATCTTCTTCCATTATTTAAATTAGTTCAATTAGAGGAGTGAAAAAGGTACCCATCAATTTCCTATTATTCTTATTTATTCTCTGCGCTTGAATTATAAACTCTGATTTGCGTATATATTGCATAGAATACTTAAGTTCATATTCAAATTCAAATTCAATTCTGCCTCTCTATCAGCAAGATCTTGAAAATATTTATTCCACTTAAAGATTACATAATATATGTAATTCAAGACTATATTTACTACATTCCTATATTTAGCCCTTATTAACATTATTTCAGTTATCCAATTCACTTTTTCCACTGATGCTTTCAATCAGGGATCTTTTACTCTTAATACTTAAAGTTGACCTATTTTTCCTCCAAACCCCTAACTATAAGCGTATCATTCATAAGACCTATCTCCTACCTGTTCTCATTAATCAAAATATTTAAACTTTAAACTAATCCATATCATGATTATTTTGCTTTTATTTATCTCCTAAATAGTTTTTCATCTTATAATTTTGTTTAGGTTGAAATTTTGCTCCAAAAGTTACTAACACCTTTGATACACAGAGTAACAGTAACATGTGCTTTGATTAATCCTAACTTCTTTTCATAGGTACATTTTAACTTGAGATATCACTTTTGCCGGCCTCAGCCTTCCGCTTTTATAATATACAGTTTCTATCAGGGTGTAAACTATATTTAAAAAACTTATTATATAAAGTTTAATTATCATAAAATATTGATGCATTAACAGCCAACAATATGACACTTTTCTAGACAGTTTACTAGACATACAATTCTTCAACCAAGTCCAAAAGTCCTCAAATGGCCCCCCAGAATAAACTTAATTCTGGCACAAACTATGACTGGCATGGTAACAAAACTATCAACCAAATGTTGAACATGATTAAAGTCTACCATAAATTTGTTTGACAAAACAAATTATCCAAGTCAAACAATCACAAAAGTCCATATCTATCAATATAAATGAAATATAAAAAACAGAAACATCAACCAAAAATAATGCAGAAAATTTCAAATTTAGTTGAAATTTAGAGACTTATAATAAAATAAAACGATCTGGTTGTTTATATGGTTCAACAGGAACTAAAGTACAGATACGGGTTTGTGTTATTACACAAAGTAAAGATTGATATTATTACCCAAATTGTATCTAAATTAAGAAACATCAAGAAAATCTATGAAATCCAGAAAAATACTAGAAACCTTTGTTTAAAAACGAATTCCGTGGCACATCTTCCATATCAACATGATGTCTCAAGTGCCAGTAACCCCTCAAAAGTTAGTAAGTAGCAGTCCCAAGTATATCTCCTCCTAATAGTAAATCTCTATTTTTCGACAGTGTAACATGTAATTAGGTACACGGATAAAGGTGGGATATGAAAAGAAAACAGTACTGACCTTGTTTTGGAAATCAACCTGCTGACAAAGGTTAGAGTGTTTTATAGTAAAAAAAGGCGACATTTTCATAAATTAGTAAAATTTTGTGTAATTACATTCGTGCATAGGAAATCCGGCTAATCTAGTGTAATTACATAACATGGAGCATGAAACCCTTTTAATAATTTAATAATAATATATAAATTTTGAATACTATCACTAATTTACGTTGATTCTCACTTAATTACTGTAAAATTTACAAAAGTCTCACAAATTTAGGAATATCTTTTCATAAATCTTATCAAAAATGATTAGCCAGATTCAAAAATTATAAAAGAAACATTAACAAATTTATCAAAATATGCATTTTGTTAAAATTAGAAAAAAATCATAATTTTTTTAATATTATTGAATTTTAATAATTTCTTATACATTAAAATTAGATACACCTGAATTTTGAAAATAGTTTGCGGTCATAGCTAAATACAACTAGATTTTAAGCGACATTCCAATCATCAATATTTAATACCACATGATATTAATAATTTTTTTAAATTCATATTAAATACACTTGAAATTATAAAATAAAAAATTAAAATCCCAAATTCAGTCTTTTTTTTTAAATTTTAAAATCTTTTAAGAAATTAGTAATAGTTCATAAAAATTAAATACATCCCTTATTTAGTATTTATGAATAAAAAATACTACACTTTTTGTACCATTTCTAAAATAATCATATATTTAGTTATTCATCTCATAAATAAAATAATTTCTAGTGAATTTACAAATAAAAATATCTCAGTAGTTATTTAATATATATTTTTACTCTTTTTATTTGACATATATAACAATATTCTTATCAAGATGGTAAAATCTTGTTTTAGCAAGGACACCACTCAGATGCAGTCTTATAATGTTAATGATGTTAGAAGTGGACATATTATAGTTTATGATGTTAAAAGTAGATATAGTTAAATTATGCATTAAATTTAATCGTCATTTACCTCGTACGAATATTAAATATACAATCATATGTAACGACACAAAAATAACAATTAGGGGTTTGAGGGTTCGAAACAACTGTGAAGTAACTTCCATTATTGTAATCTTGGGTGTCAAAAGAAAAAAGAAGATTCGTAGTATGTACATAGATAAAAGTATAGTTTTAAGAAATTCATAACTACATGAATTCCGAGGTTACTCGAATCGTAGAACAAAATATGTAAATTTGATATTATTTTTATGAAGAACCCGATGAAAACTGGAAGGAAATTGATGGATTTTGTAGCCGATCTTACTTGATGATTTGTAAAATGCTCGAGAGAAAGTATAAGAGGCCTCCACACCCTTTTATATACACGTAATTCTCGAAGGGCAAGTTACCTAGACTAATTAGGATTTGGTCTGGCCCATCAGGGCCGAAGTCCGTAGAACGTTGGTCTAATATACAAACATAGATATAAATTTAACAAGTTGGTATAAATGCGCAGATCTTTAGCCGTTTGATATTATTAAGATGTGTTGGAATGTTAAATGAAGAATGATGATAATGTTATTGGTTACCGACTTCATGTAGTTCATTTATGTAAGAACGACTTATTTTAGCTTGTTGAATAATGAGAAATCTGGACTGAACACTATATCATGCCTAATATTATTTTGCAATATTAACGTAAGTCCTTTCCTAGCATCGTCAATTTTTCCAAACCTTGTGATTGGTACTCCATCTAAATGCATCAAAGTTTGTCATCAATGTTTCCAGACCTTGTGATTCGTACTCCATCTAAATGCATTAAAAGTTTATAACAACTCGATAATGTTAAAACTTATTACGTTTTCATGATATGCCTAAGCATATTACACGTTTCTTTAACATATAACATTTGAATCTTACAGAAGAGATGATGCATGAAAATACAACCTATGTAAATTATAAGTACAGATCCTAATGAGACAATCCATAAGAGAATATATAGTTTCAACTGCTGTAGTTGAAACAAAATTCTGAAATGAAACAAGAAAATAAATTACCTTGCATATGAGAATGCAGGTATAATACCCTTAAACTGAAACACGCTCAACAACAAGTTTTGAAACATCGTACCATAGCACAAACACATAAAATTAAACACGCAAATAAATTACCGTGCATATAAGAATACAGGTACAATACATCCTAACTAAAACTCCTGAATTAATCAAGAGTAGAATTTCAATATATGTCGAACATAGCACACCCAACAAATTTTCTTAAAACATCCAATTATGTCAAGGACATATTTTTCTAAACCTGTATAAATCATGATCATTTAGCTTCGACCGAAGCGAGTGTCTATGTATGTTTAACGAATGTATTCAGCCTCGAACCCGATAACAACAAATATTTGAAGTATTTTTTTGTTGTTGTCATACTTGAAGTACACAACAATATCTCCTATTGTTATTCCATAAAGCAGTCCACCACCCAAACAAGAATTTATCCAACTCATGCTATCTTGAACAATATTAAACTTCTTACTCCAAGAGACCTCGTGGTGAATATTATATATATAATGTGAATAGACTAATTTCTGATCCTTTATCTCTGGATCCAAAGATGACAAGAACAGAACTTCAAAATTCAATATATCTCAGTTTTTTATCACAGAACTAGGGGTTGGGACCACCTTACACACCTCAGTGTGCAAATCAAACGAAACAACATATTCCTTGCAACCCATGTATAATGCTCAATTTATAATAAGGCCAAGTTAAAATATGGTTAAGACATAACTTTTATCGGAGATGTGTCATGAACATAAACATCTTTTCAAGAATTAGTATTTTTGAATGTGTCTTGCCCAGAGATGACATAGTTTTGAAAAATAATGCCTCAAATGACACAATTTTGAAAAACGACCCTTTTTGTCACTAAGAAACTTTACTTAATCTACTATTTCCTAATTAGTATTTTTGAATGTGTCTTGCCCAGAGATGACACAGTTTTAAAAAATAATGGCTCAAATGACACAATTCTGAAAAATGGCCCTTTTTGTCACTAAGAAACTTTACTTAAGGCCTATTTGGAAACCTCTGTTAAGTCAACTTATTGACTTATAAGCCCGTAAGTACTTATCGACGAGTGTTTGTCAGCCCAACTTATAAATTGAATTTACAACTTATAAGCTGATAAGTTGGATGTTGGTAACGACGTATTTTTTCTCAACTTATTTTAAAACATATGTTTAAAAACTAAAGTTAATAAAAAAAATAAAAAATCAAAATAAGTTGAGAAAAAGTACATCGTTACCAACATTCAACTTATCAGCTTATAAGTTGTAAATTCGACTTATAAGTTGAACTGACAAACACTCATCGATAAGTACTTACGGGCTTATAAGTCAATAAGCTGACTTATAAGAAATGCCAAACGGACCCAAACGGGCACTTAATCTACTGTTTCCTAAAAACGCTAAGGCGCCTCACGTTCATGTCTACAACCTCCATGAACAATGACTTTTAATTTTTTTTAAAAAAATAATGAGTACGCACCATAAAGTTTCTTTGCTCGAAGAACTTAAAATTCCGTTGCAATATAAACGCTAGTTTACCTAACATTTTCCTTATTTTTCAAAAATTAATTAAATGAAAACGCTCATTACAGGCCCACTTAGTTTATTTGCAAAAGCAGCTTTATATTTCATTAAAGTAGAAAAACAAGTTAACATCACATTTATATTTCAAACCCTATCGGACGCTCTCATTCTTCAAAAAGAAAGTACACTCTAGTTTATGTATTAATCAATATATCCTTGATTTTAAAGAGCTGTGATAAATTTAGAACCCAACTTGATGTGTCGTCCTCTCTCTTCATGTTCCTCTCATTTATCATCCTCTTTCTCCATGTATTCTTTTGTAGTGTCATGAAAGTAGCCATACTAATATTATAATTATAAGTAATTATTGAGTGATGTTAAGTAACCAGTCGCTTTCTCCGTGTATTCTTTTGTAGTGTCATGAAAGCAGCCATACTAATATTATAATAAAGATGTTAAGTAACCAGTCGCTCTAAAATTTCTTTTATAGTGTCATGAAGCAGCCATACTGATATTATAATTATAAGTAATTATTATTGAGTGAAATCTTAAGGTGTCAGAGGAAGGCCCTATGATCTTATACCATAACATATATTATTCAACACTCCTCCTCAAACCATAACATATATTATTCAACACTCCTCCTCAATCGTACGATACTTTTCACTACGATTGAAAACAACAAATATAACCAATACTAATACCAATACCAATAACAAATATTTAAATTAAATAAATGGGGTGAGAGGACTCAGGTCCCTCCCTGAACCGGGCTCTGATACAATGTTAAGTAACCAGTCGCTCTAAAATCTTAAGGTGTCAGAGGAAGGCCCCAACAAAATCTTATACCACAATATATATTATTCAACAAGTGAAACACCTGAGAGCAAAAACACTAGATGAATTTGCATTTATTCGTGCCATTTAAGACCATGATATTACATTGTGCGATTTAGGGCCATATGCTTAAAAAAGTGACATTAAGGTCCTTTTCTCTCGTGAAATATACCTGCAAAACTGATGACTTACCAGCAGTAGATCCATCATTATTTTTACAAAGCTATATTTAATTTTACAAAGCTATACTTAATTTTTTCCTGCAGTCTTAAAATGCAAAGAACTAATTTAAGAAATTTATTATTACTATATGTGAAAATTTATGTATTATCGATCAACTTACTTTAAAATCCTTTTTTTATCATCACTATTTTTTTTAGAATAAGAATATTACAACGTATCAATCAAAATGCATATGGTTAAAATTAATACATATGACATAAAATAATTTAATAAATCAATTTTTAATAAAGCTAAAATTTAATTTTAAAAATATAACTACAAATCCAAATACACTATTTGTATCCGATCAGTTCATCGATGGTCGGCAAGTATGATGGTTCCAATGATGATCTTGCATGTATTTCGGGTGTATCTCACTGGTGGATTTAAAAAACCTCGCGATTTAACTTGGGTTACAGGTATGGTTCTGGCTGTATTGACTACATCTTTTGGTGTAACTGATTATTCCTTACCTCAGGACCAAATTGATTATTTGTACAATGCAAATTTATCATTTCAAATTGAAATAAAATATTTAAACTTGAAGATTGTATTATATATAAAATTTTAGAAATTCAATAATGAAATCCAAATGATTCATATAATTATCTAATTGTAAGTAAAAGATTTTAATTATAGTAACAATTTTCTTGAATATCTAATTAAACCTAAATCAATAATATATTCTTACTTTCGATGCAAATTAAGATTTTCTGATATAAGTTTGATAGAATAAAAATCTTAAATTTTCGAGATTTTACTATACATGAAAATTTTCTTTTTTACACTAATCCAAAAATGAAATTTAAAAGATTTTATGTAATATCCAACATTAAATAAAATATTATCTAATTTCTATTACAAATATCATGTTATTTATATACAATAATTTATATAATATCATTCTTGAGGATCATCCTACTTATAACTCGAGTAGAGCAAGTCAAATATATAATACAGTTTCTAATGAGAGTTACCCACATCTTCCTCTAACCCCAGCTGTCCCATCACCTTATCCACCCCTCTACCATCTCCATCTCCATCCCTTTCATCCACACAACACATCTTATCTTGTTTTTAATTTTCTTTTAATAAATATCGAGCTTTGTTTCACAAAACTCGAAAAATCATTTTGAATTCTTCACTTTATAATTCAGATCTACTAAAATTAAGAGCTCGGATTTTATAATAAAATTCAGTTTTGGATTCAAAATCTCTGGTTTAACAGCATATTAAAATTTGGTGTCATTTCGAGATCCTTAAATTTTGGTTTTTTTTCGTTTCGTTCTGTTTAAGATATTATTTGTGTGTTTGATTGTCTCTGCGATGTGTCTCGCTTTGTGCGATGTGATGGTGGTGTTGAAAATAAATTTTACGGTATATTGGAAGATCTGGATATCTCGTATCAACAACACTTTCGGCATGTCTATAGCTGGTGTCCGACAGTAAGATAGTTAGGGTGCGTTTGGAACGGTAGTGAAAATCGCATGTGCTCACCTCTCACAAAAAAATATTTGTTCATAACATGAGGCCTCTAAGCTCAATTTTCGGAATTGAGTCCTCTCAACATTGCACTATCCATAGAATTAATGTGAGGGTCAATTGTGAAGTTACTGTTTTCAGGGGAGATGCAGGCTAGATTGTTCGAGAAACCATCATCTTCATTTTTAATTTTCAGAATATTTGTATTTAGTTAATTAAGCAATCCGGAAACAAAGTGGCTAATTATTTAGCTCATTTATTTGTTTTTCAACCTGGTTGCATGATAAGTTGGGGGTTTTTCGTGATTGAGTCTTTTTCAAAGTATTAATGAAATCTGCTCTAGATTTGGTCAAAATATATATATAATACAATGGCAAGAAAGAAAATTATCTCTCTATTTTTAAATGTTCTACTGTTTAACTTTCTTACGTATTGCTCTGACCATGAACAAAGGTATTCTCACTTTTTAATCTCTTTTTTTGTATAACATAACTATGGATTTACATAAAAAGAATTGAGCCTAACAAATATAACGGAAAGTTTACGATTTTTGTACCATAATAAATATACTCAAAATAGTGTAATATGACATATACGTTCTCATTTTTTATGAATTTGTTTATGCATATCTTCCGTGTATCTAAAGAAATATTTTATGAAATTGTAAATAAATTAATATTGATGTTGCAGAAGAGCCGTAACCGCTCAACACCTCCTTTTTAGATTTTGGAACATGCGCAAGTTATGGAGATCCTACATGATGTGATAAATATTGCTTGAGAATAACATATAAGGGTGAAATTTGCAAATTAATATCACACCGGAGAAAATCACTTTTTGCAAGACGCAATCATCTACAAAACAACTCTGAACAACGCATGTATATCTTCTTTTGTTTATATGTGATAATTGATCAATACAAAGATATAAAAAATAAGTTTATTTAATATTTGTTTTGATGTTTCATCTTATATATAATTTCGTGTTTGGTAATATTATCACTATTCCTGATTTCATTTTGATACTTCCCATTTTAAACATATTAAATATAAATTAGTAATTAATATTTATTTTAAATTCCTTGAATATAAATATTCAATTACTTTTTCATAAAATTTAAAGTACTCAAACATGTCTTATGTGTTTTACTCGCTACAAAAATTAAAGTGGTCATAATTCATTTGTATATATGCAAAGTTATTGTATGTGCTAACAAATTCAAAACAATGACATCCACTAATTTCACAAAATTCATAATATGTAATTTTTTTGCTCGCTTTACTGGATTTGTTTATTGGTTAATAATCAAATAGGGGAAGATTGTTGAGCAGAATTGAAGCAACATTTATTATCTAAACAATGTGGGGAATGATAAATTATATAGTTAAACATGACTTGCAAATAATACTAATTTCACTAAAATCTATTTAGAAATATATATCGGGTACATACACCAGAATCAGGAGAAATTACAGTGAAGAAGTCTTTAATATGTACTGTATCATGTTCATTAATATGTTCAAGTAACAATGAAATAAAGTTGAAGATATTCGAATCAGCTTTTCATGGTTTAGTATATAGGCCAGTAAATTTTAGTGGAGTGTCAAAATAATATTGCTGCCTTGACAGAGAGCTCAAGGAATAGATATGAATACCATGAGTGGAGCTAGTCATTTATGAACCAGACCGTTGCACTAGGCGTTAGTTGTCTGCCAAAAGAAATTGGAATATTAATCAAAGAAATTCTTTTAAGTTTTGGAATGGCTCGAGAAAATTGAAGAATTATTTTTGGCTTTGAGAAAAATAAAGAAGATGGGCCAGAGGTGGATTAAAATGCAAGGGAATTAAATCTGTATTTTAAATTTGCAAAGTAAGGAAGCTTCAAGGATTTAAGTGCAAGGATTATAACGTAAAGTGAAGAAATACAAAGCAGGAAAACTTTAAGGTACTAAAATGTAAATTTAAAAGGAATCATGTGCATGGAACAAGGTGTCAATTTTAGGGTTTTACATATATGTTTATGTCAATTGCCTTTGAGTTCTTTACTAAAGCAGGCTTCAATATTTCAATTTTAAATGAATAAAAGCATCGACGATCTGATCAAAGAAGTTTTGTTTCGACTATCTGCATGTTATGAACAACCTGCATGTGTAATGACAGTCCTAACTTTGTATTTCTAACGACAATCTGTGTTTTGAATTATCTTCATTCCTAATGACAGTCTGGATCTTGAAAGGATAAACACACTCTCGACAGTTGGAGAAAACAGGTTACATGATCTGCGTGGCCTATTCATAGTCTCCTGTAAATCTTACAACGACAGTCTGCTGAAGTTGCTAATATATCCTATCCATAGTCCAAGTGTCTCCAGGGTCTTTAGCTAGGGTCTTGTGCATGAATAATATTTAACGACAGTCTTGAATAACCAGCCTGCAGGATTGCTAGAAGACAAACAACTACCTTCAGTTACAAGATGGTGTGTAAGGAACAATCAAGGAATTAAAAGAAAAAAAATGCATTCGACAATTCTAATATTGGCTCGATATTTTCTAACTAAAGTTGCTAAAGAAATGGAATGGTTTCCAACAAACAGTCCTTGAAGGCATATTCAAGGAATATCCAATAGTATATGCCACATTCAACATTTGTGTATTTCAAAATGAAAGGACCAAAAGAAGCCACATCTTCTATTTATTCAACAACCACTCAATCATTCCGAACAACAAATATATTAATGTGACTCGACACAAAATCAGATTTGGAGCAAAAATGAAAGAAATTTTTGGAGGGCTAATTTCGAGATCTATGTATTGAGTGAAAAACACATATAGAGAATATTTATATTGTAGCATTCAATATCCACGCATAAAAATCTTACATAGTAGCTATATTAAGAGTTTTATTGAGCTAGTTGATATTGTATATTCACAGATTCATTCAACTCATCGATATAGGGATTTACTTTCTCTTTCGAGTTTGTATTTCGTTGCTACAATTCATATTCGTAGGTGTAAGTATCCTTCGGGTTGTTATTTTGAATAAAGATATTAACACCAGAAACTTGCCTATTGTTCTTTGTCATTTCGTTACTTTGTTTAATTTTGCTTATTTCGCATTGTGAGTTTCGAAAAACGAGTACTGTTATATTTAACTCCCTTTGTAACACTTTTGGACTCAACACAGATTCAAAACAATGACAACCAATAATATCTGAATATTCATAATATGTATTTTTCTTATTATTATCTTTATTTCATGTTAAATTTTATATTTGATTCATAGTATTACACTTATTTCACATTTTTTAAGTATCAAATTTGAAAATATGTGACATCTTTTTTCGAATATCAAATCTTAAATACTTATGAATACAATTCACATAATATTAGTTTAAGTAAAAATATTAAAGATAACAATTATTTCCCATTCATCTAAGCGAAACTTTAACTTTAATGAGGATTTCCAAATTTTTACCCATAAAATGCATAACTTATCAATTTTGTATATTTTTGTTTATTACAAGTTAAAGTCTATGTTTTTTAAAATTTTATTTAAAAATATTCATCATACTCTTAGATTCATCAATTTAAATTTGTACTATGATGAATTGTTTTTGTTGAACAAGTATGATAACAAATCTCTGGAGAGTCCCTGAGTATTGTTTGTTTACAGTGTTGTAGATATCAATTTAACAAGTTAGATATAATATGTCGACAAATTTAATAACTTGACAAACATAGATATCAATTTCACAAGTTCATCTAATATGTTCAGAGTTTTCGCCATTTGATATCATTGAGATGTTTTAGAATGCTACTAAATGAAGAATGATGATAATGTTCTCACATTAGGTTAGGTTGGTTACCGACTTCATGTAATTCACTTCACTACAAAAAATTTGGACATTTATGACGACAAACTTACGAAGAAAACGATGAGCGCGACTAACTTACGACCAACTTTCATTTTTGTCGTAACTACTTACGACGAACTAATTATTATTTAAAAAAAGGGAACCAACCTGGAGGTAGAATGACGTCGCTTACAACTTACGACGAAATTATATTTTCGTCATATGTTTTTTTATTTTAATATTATATTCTAGTTAAATTTAATTACAAAAATAAAAGAAAATATTTATTATGGGACGACATCGATTTTGATTGAATATACGACGAAAATTTTCCGTCGTAATGGGATCAATTACAACGATCTTAATGCAAAACAACCGTTGTAAAAGCCTTGATTTGTTGTAGTGCTTGTAAAGACTGTTTATTTCAGCTTGTTGAATAATCAGAAGTGAGGCCTCGTATTGTTTTGTAATATTAACATAAGCCCTTGCATGGAGTCGTAATATAGGGTCCCCAATGTCTCTAAACCTTGTGATTCGTACTCCATCTAAATGCGTTAAAGGTTGTCACCTATGTTTCCAAATCTTGTGGTTCGTACTCCATCTAAATGCATTAAAAGTCTATAGTGACTCAATAATGTTCAAACTTATTGCATTTTCATAAGATACCTAAGCTTATTACACATTGCTTAAATTAAAAAAATTGGATCTAACATAAGTTTTAGATGATGCATGAAATAGAAACTCATATAAATTATAAATACAGAGCCAACTCAACTCAGACAATTCATCTGAGAATATAGAGTGTAGTACACTGTAGTTGGTGAAAAATCCTTAAATGAAACAAACAGATAAATTATCATATGAGAATGCAGGTAGAATATATATAAACTGAAATTACATGTCTAATAGAACACGCCCACCAACAAGTTTTGGAACATCCAACAAAAACTTCTGAAATAATTAAGACCAGAACTTCAGTATATGTCCAATAGAACACACCCAACAATAGATCTTAAAACACCCGACTATATCAAGGACACAGTTTTTCTGAACTTGTACATTTAGCCCTTCATTTAAAACAAGTGTCTCTATGTGTTAAAGGAATATTTTCGGCCTCGACTCAGAAAGTGACATAAATTTGGAAATAGTATCAAAATAAAAGGCTGGATTACCTTTACACTGATCAAGGACTCTAGCCTTTCGAGAAAATTTAGGAACTTCCTTGCACTTTTTGGTTATTGGGTTCCAAAATGTAATCTGAATGCCAGACAAATAATACCATTACAGATAATACCAGTACGGGAACCAATAGACGAACGTAATGGGTTACTTATATAGGTAACATTTTAAGTCGGGAGAGACTAGTGGAGGTAGGGCCGCAATAAATCCTGAATTAACAATCATCAATAGTGAAGTTTCCTTATCCGTCAAAATGTATGGGTAGTTATAGTGATTTTTGATAAACTCAGAATCTAAGATAATAGATAGCCACGACTTGCAAACAGACTTGTACTGTAGCAATGACTTCACCTGAACACTTTTAAGTATTTCGATAGTCATCTCATCAGCACAAACGTACTTCAAGCAAGCCATTATGTTCCAATATTAATACTAATACTCCCTCCGTACCGTTTTTCTTGTCCATCAATCAAAATCCACATTTTATTTAATCAAGCCAAAAATAATTAATAGTTGCTATAATACAGGTCTTGGATTACTATATTCAACTCATTTTTTTTCTTTTATTTACATATTATTTACCATAATTATTAAAGTGGACAATTTTTTTGGAACAAGCAATAATGGAAACAGTGGACAAGAAAACCGGGACGGAGGAAGTATATTATAGACTATCAAGCTCACGAAAACCTAAACATGTGAAAACACAAGCAGAACAAAATTCATAAGTAACCATAACCATAACCCTGCTTAGATGTACACACTAGGGATAGGGGGTGTAAGGTTCAACATCGTTCCAAAATCCGGAATAGTCTCGTAATTTGTACAAAAAAAGTTGTATATTTTTTCTCAATCCGTGAATTTATGAGTAAAAACTATTAATTTTTTTTGTCCCGCGCCTTCCCAAGAAAAAGTTGAAAATCATATTGGCAAAAATTAGAAAAATTACAGATACACAGCGGCACAACATGAGGGGGACAATAAATTTAATTAATCAATTTAAATCTTGAATTTTAGGTGTGCTAATTAATTTAAGCTCATTGACTGTATCGACTATCTTGAGAGAAATATCCAAACTAGTAAATATTCACTTATACCCCGTTGATGTTAAAGTCAGCAAAATCTTGGCTATTTTCTTAAGGCCTGTATTTGCGATTTAGAATTATCTAAATTTTATTGGAATTTTCAACTGCTTAGGATGGGCTGGAATTTCCTAAAATGAATAGGGATATAGGATTAGGATGATTTCGTTTACAAAATTTTATTTTCTGGATTACCTTTGCAGTATTGAATTTTTTTGTCAGGTGCCATATTTGATTTTGGCTTAGTATTTTTCCAAAAAATTTAAAATATGTGATCATGTGACTCGGGATTGGGTTAGATTTTTACCAAAAATAAAATTATTTTGAGAATGATGTTACACGTCCTGAAATCTTTCCAAATTGTTTTCACTGAAATTCGTATTAACAAGCTAGGCATTGTTGGAAAAAATGTAAAAATTAATAGAAGATTCTACAATTACTCTTTTCCAAAGGTCCGAAACTAAAAATGAAGTTCATTAAACATTTTATGTAGTTCCTGAAAACAGCTGAGTTTGATATACTTCAATCTTGTAGATATTTGGATCTTTTTTGCTTTTCTTATATTTACATGTATCAGCTTAAAATGTTTACTTCTAGTGAACCAGACCCGCAAAAAAAAGATCATGAAATGTGAGAGTTGAAATTTTTGAGTCTACTTCTAGTAAGTTCGCCATAATTTACCTGCTGTTCACGTGAGGTTTAATGTATTTGGGGTCTGCATTGATAACTATGACTTGCAAACAGACCTAAACTGAAGCTGCAGTGATTTTACCGGAAGGCAATAAAGTATTTCGATGATCATGTCTTCAGGCAAAACATACTTCAGTCGTTTCAATCTTGCCATTGAGTTGCAAGCTAAGTTGTACAGTACAATATATAGGCAGCCTTAGATTTATACGCAACCACAACAATATTGGATTATTTATATGCATGTAGAGATTTAACTGTTTCATGTATTAGAATAATGCTAGTGATCTGGAGGGATGTAGAACAATGAAAGTGGGTAAATGGCTTATATACATATAATTATTTTTTTTTGGTTTTCTGATTATAAAATCAAGTAATTCCAAGATATCAACAATTATGAAAAATCCCTCTATAAAATTGAAGCTTTTTGAAAAACTTCTTCATAGGCTGTGTGCATGTTCATAACACATTTCGACATATATTAAAGTGTTTGTAGATTTTCAGCTTATATTACATGGTGCTTAAACTTATAATACTTGGATGATGATGCATGTAAAACCCATATAAATTTAACTGAGACAAAATCCTCAAATGAAACAATCAAATAAATGACCTTGCATATGAGAATGCAGGTAAAATACACTTAAACTGAAACTCCTGAACTAGTCGAGAGCCTAACTTCAATACATGTCTAATAGAACATGCCTAAAAACAAGTTTTGAAACATCCAACTGTAGTAAAAACTCATAAAATTAAACAAGCAAACAAATCACCTTGCATATGCAGGTATAGTACACCCCAATTTAAATTCTTGAACTAATCAAGACCAGAACTTCAATATATGTTGAACAGAACACACCCAACAACAACTTTTAAAATATTCAACTATATCAGGGACACATTTTTTCTGAACCTGTATAAATCATGATCATTTAGCCCATCAACCGAAGCAAGTGTCTCTGTGTGTTTATGGAATGTTGTCAGCCTCCAATCTGAAAGCGGCATATATTTGAAGTCTTTCTTTTTATAGTCATACAGGAAGTACACACCAATATCTCCTATTGTTCTTCCATAAAGCAGTCCACCACCTAAACAAGAATATATCCAACCCATGTTATCTTGAAAAATACTAAACTTCTTAGTCCAAGAGACCTTGCCGTGAATAATATCTAATG
>PHNY01000780.1:2218-16156 GCA_003724115.2 Anethum foeniculum
CAAGAAGTAGCCTCCAAGCAACCTAAATCTATAAGGAATCAGATTCCTACTTTCTAGGGCTCCAAAGTCCAATCAAACTAGAAGACTTGTTCATCAAGTCTCCTAAAAACACAGGCTCTCAATGCCTATATAAAGGGTCTTACCCCTCCCTTCAGAACTACGTCAGGCTTGATTCTCTACCAGCTAAAGATACGTAGGCATCATGCTAGGACACGATTCAGTCATCGCAAAACAAGAACAACCATTAAAGCTTCGTAAAGCTCAAACCTTAACATTAAATACATGCAATAAATAGAACATAGTTTTTTATCCATAACAAATATATTTTTTTAATACCAAAAATTCTCTATAAATTATTAATTATCGAATAATTAATACATCTCTAAATTAATAAAATTGCTCAGTTCCGATTATATTAATTTATAAAAAATTTACTTTATTCTTTGGCCCTTATATATACCTTTTAGCATTGCTTTTTTACTAAAAAACTATTTTCTTAGTTTATTGAAAATAATTTTATTTTAAATAAAATTTATTTATATATATTCTAAATTGTTTTATAACCTAAATCTCAGTTTTTGTTTATACATTTATCATGGGTTCATTGCCAGGAATTTGTCTTCTAATTTTTCTAAGTAAATTAATGTATTTACCATATTACATATATAATAAATATCTAACTGATTAATTTATAAATATATTTACTATAACATATAAAATAATTGTTGTATTAATATTATTTTCTCTTTAAATATTAATTATTTATTTAATTTAATTTACTGTTATTGTTATTATTGTTACTAGCTTTATTCCCGTACAATTCACGAGATTCTTTATTATTTATTTTGATAAATTTTTATATAATTATATATTTTTTAAAAATTATTTATAAAAATTATAAAATAATTTTCACAAACTTCATTTATTATACTTATTTTATTAACAATATTTCTTTATTATTTAAATTATTATTATATTTTTTATAAAATTCATAACTTTTTTTCTTTTTTCATTTTAAGTTTATTATATTGTATATAATTATTTTTGGTTTTTTCAGTAATTAAGAATATCTTCAAACTTAATTCATATTCTGATAAAATCACAATTTAGTAGCATCTTTAACTTCTATTTCATATTCTTAAACTTAACTCATATTGTGATAAAATCACAATTCAGTAGCATCTTTAATTTCTATTTCATATTCTTAAAAAATATATTAATTGATAATAATTTTAAAATGACGAATATACCGAATATGCCAATGACCAAACCATACTACTACAACTCCCTTGCAACCAAATTATATATAGGATATATAGGCTCTGTTTGAAAGTTAACTTTTTGGAAAAAAAATAGTTTTTTGAACCAAATTAGAGGTTTGACCAAATGAAATCTCTAATACTAGTGTTTGGTAGTTATTTTTTGAAAATAGCTGTTTGGTCCCAAAAAATTAATTTTGAAAAAACTACCTAGAGGAGCTTTTTCAACTTATGTATACAAAAAGTTAATTAAAAAAGTTAATTGCCAAACATTTTTATTCAAAACAGCTAAATTCAATCAGCTAGTCAAAACAGCTTATACAATCGGCTAGTTAAAACAACTAATTCAAACCGCTACAGCTAATAGTTAATTGACAAACAAGACCATAATTATTTTAGTAGTTTGAAATACCGTGCCCGGTTATAATCCAGTTTTAAAATAGTTTGGAACAACTTGCTTTTGGGCCCCAAGATTTTCCGTGACTTGCTTTTGGGGTCAGTGTATGTGTATGGAGGGAGCTTGGCAAGCTAGGGAAGCTGAAGCAATAGGGTTGAAGGAGGTACTTTCGTGGGCGAAATCAATTAATCTCCACCATTGTATTATCGAGACAGATTCGAAAATTTTGGAGGCAGCCTGCAAAGCAAAATAAGGGAGAGCATATTTTGATACAATTGTTTTTGATTGTGTTTATTTGTTAAAACACCTTCATTATGTGCTAGTTGAATTTGTGTATAGGTCTGCGAATAATGTAGCTGATGTCTTAGCAAAAACTGCGTTTTCAGAGTCAAGGCTAGGGGAGTGGTTAAATACTCCTCCTGATTTTCTTTATCATGTACTTGAAGGCGATTTGATTTGATTTATGCAAGTACGTTTTATTCAAAAAAAAAAAAACTATTTCAACAATTCTCATTTAAAAAAAAAAAATTCTTACTTGTTCTGTCCGCGGTACGGATAAATTATCATTTTGTCCTTAACCGCGTACCGCGAACAATGTCCAAGTACGTCCTTATTCCCTACTCCCCAGCAGTCCCTCTAACCTGCTGGCTGGTTGTGTTGTGCTGGATAAAGTCCGAACCTGGATGAGGTTATTGGTAAAGCAGGAGCACAATTCTCAACAAAATTCGTTGATCTCGGAGTTGGACCGAACACATTTCAGCTGGTCCAAAATTCGAAACCTGCCATTAGGAAACCCCATCATTGAGTAAAAGTCATGTGGTTAAAATCTGAACCTCCAGGAGTGAAAGTCAAACTATAAATTTCAGCTCCCGTAAGATTAAAAGGCCTTGGTGTCATCCCCGAAACTGAACCTGATCCTAAAGATCTTCTCGAAGCATTTGGTTTGCTGACTGTCACATGAAGCATCCTATCAGTTCCAATCTCCGCATCAGTCTTCAAGAAATTATGACCTTGAAGAATAAGGACTGCTGAGGAGAAAGGAACAGGGATGTATGCTGAACATTGTTCGCGGTACTCGGTCAAGAAAAAATTATAATTTATTCGTACCATAAATAATGTTCAGGGCTCAGAAGATTTTTCTTTTTAAAAATCAAGACTGTTGGATGATTAATCTAACGGATTAAAAGTTGTTCGTTACATGACTCGTCCCTGACAAAGCGTTACCAGGACCGAGCTCCTATGTATAAACTATACATTAGTAACTATGAATCTTCTAAAATCTTGATTCTTTCGCTCCGACTTAGATGACAAGTGCATGTGCTAAAAGCCAAGAAACCTTCTCAACGAAGTCAACTAAAGTTTTGTTATGACAGGAGTGGGTCAATAAACGATAAACTCAGATGTTACTAAAATTTGGTTCAACAGGGTATAAACTATTAAAGTCAATGCCTTAAACGCATCTATGAAGTCAGTTTTTTGTTAAAGTACAATGGAAACATAGAATCAATTATGAATTCTTGGTTTCATACAGTGACATATCAGATAAGATAATGGTTTTTAATCATTTGGTCACTGTCAAAGCTCCTAAACGCGTTATAACTTTCTTACGAGTTCTTTGCGTTCAAGCCATTGCATAGGATACTTAACATGTGATATTTTCATACAAATGCACATTAGTTGTATGATCATTCAGAATTTCTGAGTCCACTCTATGGTTTCTGCTGATTTCTTGATCATGAATTTGAAGTTTGTGCAATGTTGTATGTTTATAAGCATTTGTCTCCTTTGTTCACCTTACGAATCATTTTGCGAGGATCGACAATCTGAAGCCTGCGAGAAGGCTAGATATTGTGGGAAGCATATGATACGGTTCCCGTTTCACATTCAAGAAGAATCGTATTGCAGATACCCTGGATTCAACCTCACTTGTGTGAATAATGAAACCTTAATACTTGATATATCCCAAGACATGTACCAAGTTAAGGATATATTCTACAGCAACAATTCTCTTCGCGTATCTAATTTTTTGAGTTCAGACGGTGATTCATGCAGCCTTCCTAAAATTAGCAACTTACAGTTGCCTAGTGATGGTCGTTTTCAGCTACCGAGCAGCTTTAATCTGATTTTGTCATCGAACTGTAGTCCCCAGTCTGCTGAGAAGCTTTCTAACTATAAAGTTGGATGTGATCTTAAGAAAAATGATACTGATTGGGTTCTGGTAATGAGAACAAGTGATCCTAACATAACTTACGCATATGAGGCGTGTAAAACTGTAGCAGTGGTACCTGTAGATAATCACGGTGGAGACAGTGATGATTATCTGGCGTTGTTGAGAACTGGATTTGTTTTGAAGTGGAATGCTACCATATGCAGCGACTGCAAGCCCCGTAAGCAACCTTCATTTTATTCTTCTTAACCTTTTTTTTTTCCATATGCTTGTTACTACATTTTTAAGTTCCTTGGCTTTGTTCATGATGCCTTTAGCTTCTTACTACAGTTTAAAATCCTTGACTTTGTTCATGACGTTAAAATGTCACATTTACGTCTATCTGATTTCATAATTTGGTAACACTAATGGCACAGAAGTTATCAAAGTCACTGTTGTAGTTCTCCAACTGCAATCAACAATCAGAACTTTCTTTTTTGACAGGAACAATCAGAACCTATCTCATAGAGAACGCAAAAAAAGCGTCCATCTTATCCTTCAAAATTATCTGTGATCTAAAACATAAATAATCTTGGTATGGGACGGCAAGTTCTGTTGATGAAATGTCAGATACTCCTAATTTATGTATCTAAGTAGAGATAGTTTATATTTGTAGCAATGAATGATCAAGTTTGAATTGGCCTTTGTTTGAGAATTTTCAGTTGGTCAATGCCTCAATGTTATATAATATTATAGATTTATAGCAGCAAGTGGGTTGTGCATTGGCTGACTGGAGTTCACAGATGGTATTACAAAACTCACTGCTTCTTGCACATATATGAACATGCCTATGTGCATTACTAGGAAGTTACAGATTATGTAACTATGTAAGGTCTCTGTACCTTCCATAGATGATAGAACAGAAACAAACAACATAACAACTTGTCAAAATATTGACCTTACGTCATTCGAATAGTGCAATCAACTTACTAATCTAGGTTGTTATATAGTTTTTCAATTGTATTGACTGGTATCATGTAACAACCACCTTCCGAAACTCTACCAAGGCACCTAACATATCCAGGCCTGTGTGTCCAAACTCTTTCGGCTGCCAGATTTTTTTTTCTTTTGGGGTATGGTCAATTACAATAAATTCAAATATTTACACACACTTAAAGATATGTCTACACTGAGATTCGAACCATCAACACTAAGGATGAATATGTCTACACTGAGATTCGAACCATCAACACTAAGGATGAGATCACAAGGACAATTCTAGTTAACACTGGCAAAAGGGCTCCCTTAGTTATTAAAGATGCTCCAGTTTCATATCTTTCCTCGACGTTCAGAGTGTAACAGTAGAGTTCGTAATTATGTAAACTAAAATAAGTTAATAACTGAGTATATTGCACAAACATCAAAGGTATGCCATACCTTTATGTTCTTTACAATGACACTGCTCTCTAAGAATCGAAAGAATGTATAAGATTGTCTGCTAAATTCAAGTTAATAGGAACTTCTTTACACGCATTGGAGCTGACATGTGTTTTTCTGTGTGTTACTGAATTGCAGATAAAGAGACTAGGTTGGCAGTGATACTTGGAACAGGTACCGGACCTATGAATTACTACTAAATTGGAAATATGTCATGAAAATTGACCAAAGATTTGACAACTATATTTTTCTTTGTACTAGTTGTACCTGGAGCCTGCATTATACCATTGTTGAGCGTCTTATTTATCTTGTGGAGGCGCAAGAAATCGAAGCATAGCCTTGAAATGAACACTTCTTCAGATATTGAGAATGGTGCTTCTTATTTTGGGATCCATGTTTTCTCCTACAAAGAGCTTCAAGAGGCAACACATAATTTTGATCCTTCTAAACAAATTGGAGAAGGAGGTTTTGGAACTGTCTACTATGGTAAGAAAGCAATCCTCACAATTCAGGATAACTGATCCAGAGAAGAGAGAGGATAAAAAAAAAAAAAAAAAAAACTCTCTTCCTATACAGGCATTGTATTTCTGTTTCAGTTGGTTATCCATGTCACTTTTTCACTTAGCAGACTATATTCTTATATCTTTTTACCAGGAAAACTACAAGATGGCAGAGATGTTGCAGTGAAGCGATGTTATGAGAAAAGTTACAGGCGTGTGGAGCAATTTATGAATGAAATCCATATCCTCACCCTCCTACGTCACCGCAATCTTGTTTTACTATATGGAAGCACTTCTCAACACAGTGGTGATCTTCTACTTGTTTATGAATACATTTCCAATGGCACACTTGCTGATCATATTCATGGAGATAAATCAAAATCTGAGCCACTCATATGGCCTGTCCGAATGAACATAGCCATAGAAACTGCAAGAGCATTGTCTTACCTCCATAGATGTGATATTGTACACCGTGACGTGAAGACAAATAACATACTCTTAGACAAGAATTTTTGTGTCAAAGTTGCCGATTTTGGGCTCTCAAGGCTGTTCCCTACTGATGTTACTCATGTCTCAACTGCTCCACAGGGCACACCTGGTTATGTCGATCCAGAGTATCATCAATGTTACCAATTAACTGAAAAGAGTGATGTTTATAGTTTCGGAGTTGTCCTTGTTGAGCTCATATCATCACTGCCTGCAGTCGACATAAATAGGCAAAGAAATAGCATCAACTTGGCTAATTTAGCAATAGACAAGATTCAGAGATCTGCACAGCATGAGTTAATTGATCCAAACCTTGGGCAGGAAACTAGCACTGTAAGGATGACTACTTCAGTAGCAGCATTAGCATTCAGGTGTTTGCAACTTGACAAGGATTCGAGGCCTACAATGGATGAGGTCTTGGAATGTTTGGAGCAGATTCAAAGTATCGATCTGCCCAAAAATGCAGCTCCACCTTTGCATGAAGGGGACGATGATGCATTGTTAAAGGACAATAGTAAGCTAATGAATTCACCTGTGGCTGTTACCGACAGATGGAATAGTACATCTACCACACGTAGCAGCGAGTGAAAAATGTTTTTTTCTTTTCATATGTTTGTAAGGGCTCTGATATCTAAGGAGATCATCTTTCGCACAACGTGGCTACTTCATTCACCATAAAAGTCATATTTAAACGATTTTCACATTATTACAATTGTCAGAGAGAGTAAGGTAAAGTGTCAATCAACATTCAGCTGTTATTTGATCTGTGTTCTGGAAGGTATAATAGGAGTTTGCTTGTTAGATGTGACTTCTGATCTATTTAATTTGAAGTCATTTCCTCTACCAGTCCTTTCTAATTGCTTGCTTGGATTTACACAACCTTCAGCCTTAGGACAGGCTTTTGAATGCTTCTTGTCCGGAGGTAGTTTCCGGTCCAAAAGTTGATGTATCGTCTCATATGCGGTGAATGTAATAACAGCAGATGGAGTTGTTCTCAGTAAGTTGGTGGCGCACCCACGATATAAACCAGAAAAGCCTTCCTTTTGGAGCACTTTCTTCAGACAATCAATGCCACCAGCATATTGTGGTTTTGAATTCCTGACTTGTCCTTGTTCTTGAAGTCTAGATCGTATGACCTGGTGTATACAGATAAGGTATTACATTAATGAAATAATCAAGGCCTTCTATACTGGTCAGCGCCCTAGTCAAAAGATCTATAAAATGACCTACAGGGGAATTAGAAAAATACCTCATGCGGGTAAGTCACCAAGGAAGCACCTACTTTAGCAAGTGAAGATGAAATTGCGACTTTACCAGCACTTAGCTCACTTTTGGTAGTATTATCTGGAGAACATAACATGCCCACAGTAAATTTAATCGTACATTGATTAATATATATGAATCAATGCAATCGAATCAAGACTAGAAGCATTACCTTTTTTAGCCAAATAGGATTTGATATTTTCATATGCTGGAAACTGGATAGCGACATGGCTTATCCCGACGAGAGAGGGCAGAAGGCCACTGCATATCATAAAAATCCATTTCCATGAAGAAAATGTCAAAAATGATGGAACGGAACCAAAAAACATGTATTTCTATCTCCTCATTACATTTTGGATCCACGTGAATTAAGTCATATTAGCAGTTTGGCACAAGTAAAAGGTAAGGGCCTAAAGTCCATTCAAATTAGGGGTGATCATCAAACCGCACAAACCGCAAAAACCGCCCGCACCGCCCCACACCGCACCACAAAATGCGGTTTTTATTTTTTGTGGTGCGGTTGCGGTTTGAATTTTTGATAAACCGCGCGGTGCGGTGCGGTTCGCGGTTTGACATTTTAATATTGCGGTTCAAACCGCACCGCACCGCAATGTAATGTCTTGTATATATGTATATATAAATTCATCTCTTGTTTATATATAATATAATAATAATAAATTCTGTTCTTGGTTAATATAATTTTATGTTATAAATGTTAGCTTAAATACTACACATTACCGATATGTTTTTAGTTTTAATCAAATGTATATTATTTTTAGCCTCTATATAAGCTAAATTTTTATTATATTTGTATTTAATTATTGTTATTTTTAAATATATAAACCGCACAAACCGCACCACACCGCACCACGTTTTCGTGGTGTGGTTTATGCGGTTTTTTGAGTTACGTGGTGCGGGTGCGGTTTGGAAATTTGATCAAACCGCATGCGCGGTTTGGTTTGCGGTTTGAGGAAAAAACCGCACCGCCCGCACCGCGATCACCCCTAATTCAAATAGTTCTAAACCCATGAAAAATTAACATACTGTGGTTAGATAGCACTAAAAGCATAAACTTATAACATGTCGATAAATTAGTAACATGCTTTTAATATTATTAGCTGGAACATGATTCTGAAAGTTTGCTAATTACCACAAGTCCCGGAAAACATTAGATCAAGGAAGGGTATACTACATTAATTGAAAAGCATATATGAAAGCCAAAGAAAGAAATTTCGCAGTCGAATTTAGTTCTGCACGAAGCACCAACCTGTACCATCCCCGAATCCCTTCCTCAAGCAAAATTTGTCTCAAGGCTGAAAGTGTGCTTTTGTAAGGAACCACACCAGGTCTCATGCCCTGTGTCTAGTGAGAGTAAATCCCAAATAAGTATACATGGGAAAACTGAGAAAAACAATTACAGTAACAGAAATAGTTGGTAACTGAAAACCTAGTTAATCAATCTATTAGACTTGGTATAACAATATACATTACAGTAATCACAGGAAAAACATCAATATTCTTTTTCCAATTGCTTTGCGTGGGCAGAGGCTGCATAGCTCAATTTCTCATTGCTTGCAATTGCAAGGCTTAGAATGTGGTTGAGTCAAAAAATCATAATCAATGCACAAAATAAACATTAGAAAGACCGCCCTAAGATTAGCAATTTCTTTGCTATAGGTTGGAAACTCTAGTCCACAAAATATAGAGAAGAAAACCCACTTAACTGTCCACCTAACATAGTGTTTCAACACTTCTTATACTCAATCTGTTTCAAGAGTTACATTATATATTAAACAATAAAAACTACATGTAAAGGATAACTGTAGGGGCCATGATGACACTGGAGTACTCAACAATATATAAGCATAGCAGCATCTATACTTGGTTTTATATCTAGCACCAAGTATAGCATTTTTGATGGGGGATGGGGGCTGATTTTAGGGTTACAGTAGAAAACTCTTGCAAGAGATTCTCAGGAAACCACAATATATTAATCTCGATAATAAAAACACTGTTGAATTACATGATTGAAATCCTATATAAAATAATCTACTTCCCTATATAAAATAATCTACATTCCTAATTAAATAAAACTAAAAAGAAATTCAATATGAATAATAATATAACTAAACCTATTCAAAAATATTCTAATAAATGGGCTTCCAAAGCTTATTATAATGCTCCTAAATACTTTCTTTGGGCTTTTTGACCCGCTATCCTGCATCAATTTTGCTATTTTGCATCTGTGTTTAGCATCCCATTGGAGTGAAATTTTTTCTATGGGTGCAATATTATAGATATAGCATCACTTTTAGCACCAAGATTATTACTGATAGATATGTCGAATATTCTAGGACAAACGCTATCTCTAAAAGCCAAATGAAATCATTTGCTTGTAGGTAACCTTCAATAAAAATATAATTTGATGCCAAATGAGAGACAAAGCAATACATTGTAATATTTGCATAATCAAAATCTACCTGGAGCCTAGTCTTAACAACCCAAAGTGGATTTGTTACAATTGCTGTTGCTGCACCGGCTCCTGCAGCAGCTATAATATTTGCACCAATCGTAAGCTGGCCACTGCTGTCTGCTGCGTTACCACAATAATAAACTTGTTCAGTAAAACTAGATCAAGTGTCTGAAAAAGTTCAAAAGTCTATAAGGGAGAAAAGTGATGTCTTTTATTCACAGCCAGTAGAAGTAAACGAATATTGATAAGTACACAACAACGAAAATTACCAACCATGTGAATGGAGTAGGCTTTTGAGATTCCCGTACACTGCAAAGTACACCTACATGGGAAATTAACAATTTTGTCACTTGAGCGAAATAAGCATAAAAAAATAAGATTTCTACTCCAGTCTATTTTAAAGAGTGTTACTTTAAGCAACAAAAAAGAACATGCGCTTAGCGATTTGCACCATAATATTGAAAGGTTGTAACTTTCTCACAAGAAGGGGAAATAAATAATAATATAAATCTTTGGTCTCATTTCTCACTAGTGAAAGATAAATACAAAGAGAGAATTTTTTTGGTCTGGAGTTTGTACAAAATGGTCAAGAAAACAGGACTAGCAGCTAATATATTGTTCCCATTACTAGCTTTATTCAAGTTTCAAGTCCATGAATATAGGAAATTTTCAATCCTCGAGAATTTAGGTCAAAAGAGTCTAGCAGCTATCAACAACACTGGTTCCCGGCAAGGGGTTTATCAGTGACAGAAAGAAACAGAAAAAGGAAAGACAACCTAATCTCAAAGAAAGACTGAAAAGCCACAACCAGTGTTAAACTTTTAATTTGGATCAAAAGTTAATATTCTTACTCAATCTACAATAACCGAGAAGTACAGTAGGAGGAGAATTTAAAACCACACTTCTGTAGTCCGTACTGTTTAGTAAACGTAACTAAGCACTCCTCTTCAGTAAACTTATAAAGATTTGACACTTACTGCCCAGTTTGGAAGTAGAGCAACCAATGTTGGTGATAGTCCACGATATAACCCCTTCACACCCTCGGCTCGTATTATATTTCGAAAGCTGGTGATAATGATACCACCTGTTCACCAAGAAAAAACCGCAAGGCAAGGTACTAAAGGATCAAGAATAAAATGATAGAAGGCAGAAATTATCAAAATGAACATTTTAAAAGGGGAAGCAGAATTCTAAATGTCACTCAGATATTTGCAGATTAAACAGATGAACTTGCAACCTTTTATGCAGCAAGAATGAACTAGTATGTCTATCCACACATACCTTTATGACCGGAACGAGACAATTCAGTTAAGCCATGAACTTGCAACCTTGTCTTGATCACATCCAATGGGCACATAATAGTCGCAGCTATAGCACCTTCATATCACATTAACATTACACATTCTTAAAAACAATTCAATTATGCACATCAAGTTCCCGAACCGCGATGATCAGTCCCATATTCCTCTATCCCTATATAACAACTCATTATAATTAAACAGACTCATCATGTACTTACACTATTTCATTTTCCAATTCCCTGACACATAAACTTGTAAACCAATTAAGCACTCGAAACCAAAGCACTAACCACACAATTCAGTTCCTAGCAAATATTCCTTTATTCGAGATTAATTCCAGCTAGTTACATACTGTGTAATGCATGTCACAACATATTTCTACACAATAATGCAGATTAATATCATCATTATAAAAGAATAAATATCATGACACACTATTTTTTTCGATAAATGAATAATCTCGATAAATTAATATTTTTTCAATAAGCAAGTAATCTCCATAAATAAATAAAATTTTCCGGTTCCGAAACTATTTAAAGAAAAAGGAAATTACCGGCGACAGCGCCGGAGCCGGCGTCGCAAACGATGTCTCTAGAGCTTCGGACGCCGGCGGTCATCTTGATCGGAACTGCTTTATAATTTATAAAACCTAATTTTTAAATTCTAAGTATAATACTATGAAAGATGATCGGTTATTTTTTATTGAAATAAATGTGAGTTTAGGTCAGCAATATGGAAAGTGTGTTGGAGTTGATGAGAAATATACGTAGAGAAAATGTAAGTATAATTTGGACATTGGGATGTGTGATCAACAGAACAGAAAGAACAGAAGAGAAGAGAAGAGAAGAGTGGGATTTTGTTTTAAATTAGGACAAGAGAAGTGCACAGTGGGTTGGTTTGGTCTGGTCTGATGATGACAGGATATGATATGACCCTGCCGGCTTTGATTTAGATTGTGCCCACTTCCCAGTTGCAAATAAAGCAAGCGTTATCACAGAATAATTTCAAACACAAAGTTAATAAGTTGATCCGATCAAGTTCACCATTTTTTTGACTAACTACTAAATTAAGTAAAAAACGGTTCCTGAACGATAATATTTTACATATGGATCTTGTTATCTAACACACTGCTTTAATAGTGTCGTATTTATATTTTAAGAATTTTTTACGAAAAGGGAAAAGTCCGATGTTCGAATATTTGTAACAGAAAGGAATTCAATCTGAACCCTGATTTAAGAATTCTGGATCAGTGTGTTAGATAAATCTTATTTAGTAACCGGATATTAAGGAACAAAACCCTTTACATATTGGGATACATTTCTGATAATGAGATGAGACTTTTCGTACATGTATATACGTGTTCACAAATTAAATGCGACAAATGTCACGGTGATAACTCCAAATCATACCCTAGACTCCTCAAGATGTACCATTGCTCTCCTGGACTCTAAATTTCATGTAGCCGTTGGATGGACTCCTGCAGAACAAAATCGGAAAGGGGTTTGAGCTCGCGTCACCTCTGACGAGAGAGTAAGAGAGGGATCTGGAGACTAAAGGTAATAATGGAATTAAGTAAGGTGAGTGCACATCTGGTGTGAGAGTAAGAGAGAGATCTGAAGACTAAGGGTAATAATGGAACTACGTAAGGTGTGTGCTGTATAGAGTGTAGAGAGAATGTAACCCCAAAACTACCTTTTTGAGCACCTTTTATAGGCTTTCAATTAGGGTTCCAGGATGGCACATGAGATCATAGCCATTAGAACCTTCTGGATCTTGAACACCTGGACGTCTTAGATTGAAGACATGTCTCTGAGGACTTTCTATGATTGGCGTGTGTCAAGTTGAGGTTGGCATGTTCTTGGAATGCCTATCCATATGGGAACTTGAGGAAGGTTAGCTATGTCATAATTAAAGCATATTCCTTGTACTTACAAATAAATAATTTGGAAAATATTATGAGGTGATAAGACGTTTTGGGGTCCATTGACACTTGGAGTCATTTATGTCCTAATATACTCGCCTCTGGGCCCAATATTAATTGGGCTTTCTGGCTTAGATTTTGGTTTAGTTGTAATATGGGGTATCACACTGGCATATTATTGGGAAAAATATTTCGAAAGGACTTGCCCTACTCAAATTTTAAATATAAATTGGTTCAAAATCAACTACTCAAATTTTAAATATAAATTGGGTCAGACCCCGCTATATACTTAAAATATACTAGCAGATAACTCGTGCTTCGCACGGTTAGATATTAATTATTTCAAATTATACAACATATTTTTTTTAAAATTATTTAATTTATCAAATTGTATCAATTAAATAATTTGATAATATATTCTTACTTTCATACTAATATTTTTAAAAATTTGCATTTGATCTAACATAATTTGAATCTTAATAACATATTTATTTGATAATTCTATAAATAATCACCTTAAAAGTATATAGAGGACCGATATGTAAGAGGTAGTTGTTGTATAAATTTTGAAAAGTAATAAAGGTAAATAAATAAAAATAAATAAATAGAGATATTTTGATAATAATACTATCACGTTTTAATGGTAAAACTTTTCATTATTGATAAACATACTGTATAAGTATATACACATACATTTTCATTAAAAATTATTATTATTATTATTATTATTATTATTATTATTATTATTATTATTA
>PHNY01000806.1:622-13115 GCA_003724115.2 Anethum foeniculum
ACAATTTTAGAAAATGAACTATACACGTAAAGGTGCAAGGTCGTACAAGATGGATCGAAACAGGACAGAGTGGGAACATCAGAAAAAAAAATATCTTAAAACGATGCATAGAAGGACCTATCACATAGTACACTACAATAAAATATTATTTTTCACAACGACTATTACTCACATTAGTCGTTATTTTACCTAAAATTATACACTATGTTTCAAACTCCATATTTCGATATACGTTGAACCGTCATGTACAACTGTTAATTGTTTACAGTTTGGAAAACTAACGTCACCTTAGTTAATCTTTCCTCACAAATTATAATCACTACGCAAAATACAATTCGTACGTAAAAATTTTACAAATTTATCCACGTTCACCAACTATAAATATTTATAATATAAATTTTACATATATAATAATACTTAAAAAATAGTTACAAAATAACATGCTCGTGCCTCGCACGAGCTTAGAAGCTAGTTCTCTTCCATCACATGATTGTCATAAAAATATATACAGTATAAAATATACACTTATACATTAATAAGAATACTTATGCAATGTCATAAATTAGTAAAACCCAAAAAACACAGCATAATATTTTCTATCGAACTTTTACTCTTCTTTTTCATAAATAAGTAGTATGAATTTTGAGTATAAATTTCGCTCATTTTAATTGAAACAGTCAAATTTATTGAAATTCAACGCTTAGCGTATACTCTTAGACACATACTACAAAACCCGAACACAACACGGAAAACTCCCACCAGAATGACACAATCATCAGGCGCACCAACAGCGTACCAACTTACTCTATTCCGACAGGAGACTGGGGAGTAGCAGGTTTCCAATCGTACAATAAATTTACCTTGTATGTGATATATATTTGTTCATCATTGTTAATGGACGGACAACAATACTTGATGGATTCCATGTACTAGAAGTAGAACCTATACCAGAACATGACCTACATTGAGATGTAATAGTAAAATTCCACCAAATTGGGATTACATGTACTCTCTCTATCCTATTCAATTCTATACATTTTCCTTTTTTGGATGTCCCATTCATTTCTATACTTTTCAAAAGTTACTAAAAATGGTAAAGTTTTATAATATAAAAATTAACTACACCCACTACTTTCTTCCACTACACCCACTTTATACATATAATATTAATCGGTCCCACCACTTTACCCACTTTTCTTACCTTTTCACCTTAAATTACACTTTTTCTTAACCTCTATGTCCAAACCAAACGTATACTAATCAACAGGAGGGAGTATCCAACATTACACTATCCTACACTGGTACGCACCACGCAGCCACGAGTCGACCTTACCTCTACTCCAAAACAATAAATGATCCGCAAAGATTCCGAAAACTTTTTCTCCTTTTTCAAATGTAACAAAATAATTATTAAGTAATAATTAACGTTTTCTTGTAGAATTGCATATTCTTCTATATCTTAAAAAATTGTAAGTATCAAACTTGAAAACATACAAAGCGAGTAAAAAACTGGAGTAGGTAAACGCTGAGCTTAATCCATAGTTTTATAGTAACAAAAAAGCAGAATAAATATATTACTACTACTGATGATCAGTACAAGTACCAGTGTTCGGTCAAAAAGAAAAGTTGATATACCATTAACAAATTCCACTTGCATTTGGCATCACTGCTTTAACAGCTTACACATGCCAGTAACGGTCCTATATACAGCTGGATTCCAACTCCCAACGGCACTTTTTACCACCGGCGTCTAGTTTTAGTGCCTGTTTGGGAAATCTTATTTGTCAGAAATAAGAGAGATATTAAATTCTACTTAAATATTTAATTCTAAAAATCAACATGTAAATATGAATTTTTTTTTCCAAAATAAGTCGATAAATTGATAAGTGGTCGATAAGTTGATAAGTAGCCTGTTTGCCAAACAGGCCCTTAGTTTACACATCCCAAATTCATTCTAATAATTTTCGCGATAAGTTAGAATCGAACCCGAAATGTAATCGTTATACGATTTTAATTTTTAATTAACTGGTTACTAATACTTTACGTAGTTAAAACGTTTTAGTGGTACAGTAATTAGATTTATTATAGTAGGGCGCACACACGTGCTACATTCTGTACGCAACGCAACAAATTTACATGCATTTAGCAACAAAACTTGGCAGAATATAGAGTCAGCACGTGCCAGCTCAAACAATGGGAACGTTAAACGTTCATTTCTTAATTGTTATCAAGAGAGAGAGGGGAAGAGAACCAGAAAAACATAGACTAAAAATCGGCGATTTTTCGATGAACACGGTTACTTTGACTTTGCTTCTTATCAATTTCTTGTAGATTCCTCATGCTCCGTATCGCCAAAACATCGCTCTTCCCTATCTCCATTAGCCCTCCGAAATCATCAATCTCCGACGATATTTCTATATCTGTACACACAAGTTTTATTTATAAGAACTAGACAGAAAAATATAAGCATGAAATCAAATTATTAATGAATAAAATACAATATGCATTTGATTTTTACCTGTAGGCTTTAAATTCCTCTTGAATCCGTTGAAGCTAGTCACCTCTGCATAAATGAAAAATAGTTCAGATTCATCAATAACTAATAGTTTTGCAATATGAGAAATAATAAATTTATCGAGATTAAAAATACGTTATACGAAAGTTTATGGAGATTCTGTAGACCTTTTTGAGAAGGATCGTGAGAGGAGAGATAGAGGACGAGAAAGCAAAAGACAATGAGCATAGGAATGATGTGAATGAGCTTCTCCGACGACTTCTGAGGTTTCAGAGACTTCCGGAGTTCGTCGATGTCATCGCCGGCGGCGAGCTGAGAGGTGTCAGTAGTGAGGTCAATGTTGGTGGTATTAGGGTTAGTGGCGAGTCCTTTATGAGGACTGTGGAGCTTTGAGTTTGGTGAGCTCAGAGACTGTCGGTGCATTTTCAATACACTGTGTGAATGTGATGAAATGAGAGAGATAGAGAGAGAGAGAGAGATGGAGGGGTTGTAAGCGTAGTTGAGTTTAATAATATGTGAACTGTGTTGTGTAAGGATTGTAATTTGTAAGTATCGTTTTCCTAGGGGTGGGCTCTTGTGCTTGTTTATATTCCTATGAACTGTGGCTTGTGGGTGTATAGATTTCTTTTACCCTCTCTTTGTTGTTTTTTGTTAACCTAAAATTAAGTGTTTTCTAAAATTACAAAAATAGGCATATGTTCTTGGGGTCCTGTGCCCGTCAACCGAGTGCCGGGAGAGTTTATCTAAAACACTGCATCAAGGGCGTCGGATCTATATTTTAAGGATCCAGATTAAAACTTTTTTTTTTTGCCATTTCGCAGAAACTTTCCGCGAAATGGCAAATTTTTTTTTTTTAATCTGGACCCTTAAAATACTGATCTAAGAGTTCTGGAGCAGTGTGTTAAATAAAGCTTATATAATACCCGGTTGTCAAGAATTAGCACATATGTTCTTTCGGTGACATACAGTTAAAAACGGTATAAAAAATGTTAAACCGTTGTTAAAATCGGTATCAGTAATCACTAAATTAATTGTGAGTGTAAAATACAAGAGAAAATTAATGTAAAAATTGTTCATTTTCTTTTTCTGAATGTTGAAAATTACTAAAATATCTACTTTATGTAGTGGTAAAATATTTTTTATATAGTGTACAAAACAAATTGACCCGGATCAGAGAAGTAAAGTTAATCAAACCCAAACTTCATCCTAAATTCCAACACATTTTACGGACAAGAGCAACTAGATAATAGATAATATATTCGAGCTTAAATCTATTATTTTTTATATATATAATAGAGCAACTAGGGAGTTTGTAAGATATTTTATTCCTATGTTAAATTACTAAATTGCCTCTCATAATTATATATTAATGCTTTTTTATTTAATAGCCATATATTAATTACATTTAATTTAATATACATGTATTAATTAGTTTAACTCATTATTAGGTATTTTATTACTACTTCCTTATTTAATATTAGCAATTTATAACTATATTTATCTAATTATAATTTAACACCCAACATGATTTAAAGATAGCACAATATTTAAATTTATTATCTTTAAGTGAATATATTAAATATAACAACTATTTTTAGGGAAAAAAAATGTTATAGGCGTATGAGATTTTGACCACGGAATCACAAATCATTTTTTATTCTAATAGTACGTCCCTGCTATAAGAAAAGAAAACTGAGTTGTCATCATAATAATAAAATTAAACGTAAATAAAGATTGTGTTGAAATTTTTAAAGATTGCCCCTCATAATTATATATTAATGCTTTTTTATTTAATAGCCATATATTAATTACATTTAATTTAATATACATCTATTAATTAGTCTAACTCATTATTACGTATTTTATTACTACTTCCTTATTTAATATTAACAATTTATAATTATATTTATCTAATTATAATTCAAAACCAAACATGATTTAAAGATAGCACAATATTTAAATTTATTATCTTTAAGTGAATATATTAAATATAACAACTATTTTTAGGGAAAAAAATGTTATAGGTGTATGAGATCTTAACCACAGAATCACAAATCATTTTTTATTCTAATAGTACGTCCCTGCTATAAGAAAAGAAAACTGACTTGTCATCATAATAATAAAACTAAACATAAATAAAGATTGTGTTGAAATTTTTAAAGATATATGTGATGTAATGTTAAAAATTTTAAACGTATGTATACATAACAAATATCGGACTTTGATGACACATACTTCCGATTATGATATCATTAATATGAGAACACATACTTCCGTCAAGATCAATAACCAAGTTACTCGCACCATGCAAATACATCATATATCTTAAAAATATTATCAATTTATAGCAATTTAATCGTAATTTTAACATGTACGTGCTTTGCATGAGCTTAAGAGCTAGTTTATTACTAATTTACTTATAAGCTTTCTATTTAATTGTAGTGAGCTTAATCCATAATTCACATTGACATTGACATAACAATACTCTAAAAATCTGAAATGGTTGATAACCGATTATACGGCTGAAATTTGAATACACAATTAAATATTCGAATACTCAATTTTAATATTTAAAATTTGATTAAAATTAAATAAGATAAGCTTGAGTTTTGAAGCACCCGCCCGATAAAAAACAGTGTAATATACACTTTTCTCTCTCCTTAATAGAAAATCAATAATCTTACTCCACTCCGGGTAACTCAAATGATTGAGACCGGAAATTTAAGACTTAACACGTAAGGTCATGAATACACAAATTTAATTAAAGGGTCATGACGATGAAATATTGAACTAAATTTCGTGAGTATTAGTTGAAGTGCACGTAGCTGACCCCCGAATACTGAATAGATTATCAAAAAAGAAAAGCAATAATCTTGATCTAAAAGTTCTGTCCTCCTATACTCTCAACTCATGTACGAATTGGATATGGGTTTGGTTAGTTATGATTCGATAGCTTAGTGATATATGATTTCATCTATTAGGATATATAATTTTGTTTTCGCCTAATCTTTTGTATCCCTTAAAAAAAAATAGAGAACCGTGGCTCAAATGAAATGTTGTTAAGTAAGCGAAACAGTGATGTTTTTATTTAAAACCTATGAAACCATAGTTATTTGACCAAAGTTATAATAGAATCATAAAAATATCAATTGAAAGCGAAGCTAAACTGATGCTTCAACGACAAGTTTGTACATTGCATCATGTTCAAGTTTCTTCCATACTTGTTATTTGCTCAATGGTTGCGTCTTAATTTCACTCTCCACGCATTTCATAATTTTTAAACTTCAAATAAATATTATATTTGGATAAAAATATGGACAAGTACCTATTTGGTTCTAAATTTAAAATTAAGTACCTTTTTGATTATATGTAGGAAATAACTAGTCATATGAAGTTATATTTTCTAACTATAAAAAATATCAAATTATTATAATTATTTTGTAACTAGCATTCAACTTTCTCTGCCACGCTATTCTTTCGACATGTTTTTTTTTTTGATATTACGTGTTTTTCTTGCTCTTTTCATTGAATATATGCTTTGCATCTAACATTATCTATACTCTTCAGTAGTGACAAGTGCAATATTCTAGTTCATGTCAATTGTATGAGAACTCCTGGTCAAGATTTGTATATAATTTCGGGTACCCAATAACAACGTTGGTGTATAATTTTCTAGTATGCGTAATTGATGTTATCATAATTGATACCTTGAAATCGTTCATGATACAAATAGTAATCATAGATCTATTTCCAATTGGGCTTTTTCTAAACGGACTCCTTCGCTTTTCTGGTACAGTAAACTGACCAGTTTTTATTTATGGTATAGGCATTGAAATCCTTTCAAAAATGATATAGAGCGCAAGATGAAGTGGCACTCTAGTGCCCTTTTTTTTTAATTTTTTTTTTCATATTTCCCCTTAGTCGAAACCAATGTTTTACCTTACGAAAAATTATGTTCGAGGTCACATGTTGCGGGTGCTACCATAAATTGTAAAATTAATATTTATACTTAATTTTTTTTACCCCAAAATGCGGTAAATGTATTTTGAGAATAAATTTTTTATTTTTAATAAATAAATTATATATGTATGGTTTTGAGGCTTCCAAAAATGCTTCGCGAAATAGTAATGTGAAAAAGTTTGAACGACCAATGATTTTCACGAATTATAAAAACGGTGCATTTCAATTATTTGTATTTAATTTTTTCCTGTATTGAATAGTACGTTGACAATATTACAAGTGGGAAATTTTTTATAAAAAATTAAATTATCCGAATATGATTTATAACCCCCCGAAGTTGGACCCTTAATACTGTACAACGAGTAACATATCGGGTTATAAAGAATTTGTGTTTAAAATATATAAATTGAAATGTTTGAATTTAAATGTTATTAATAAATTCATAAGATTGTTTTAAAGAAAATTTATTTTTTGACTTCAAAACATATAATTTCATTAATAATTTATACTATTATCGGGGTTTAAAAAGTAGTTTTTCAAAAATACTATTTGAAATGTTTTTTAAAATGTTTATTAATTTATGACTATTTATTGAAATATATAATTTTGGTTGATTTATTTTAAAACAAAAGTTTTTGGTTTTTAAAAATATGAAATAAGAAATGTTTGAAACCCAACAACATTTTTGATAATATTTATTTAGGAACATTTTTAATAGGTTTTTTTAAATGACAAAAAGTAATTAATTTTCACTAATAAAACAGTTTAACAATTTCATTGTAGGGGCATGTCATTATTACTGATTATTACTGTAACAAATTCATTGTAAGGGCATATCATTATTACTTGTAGTGATCGAAATAATGCAACTTATTGATTAAGCTAGTATAGTGAAATGGAAGCTATTACTGATTTTAGTTAATATGTATTTAGTTAAACAAGTAAATGTGAACTTCAAAACTTGAACAAATAAACTTACATAAGTTGAAGAAGTTGCAACAAAAGTCACCATTCAAATAAACAAATAAAGTTCAACAAGTAACGGCAACAAGTCTAAATTTGAAATAGGTACAAATCATAGTCAACATAAGATAGTGAATAAACTACGAATGGAACACATGAGTTCATCCACAAAACCTCCCACCAGTGTGACACAGCCTCCCCTTACCTTTCACCGCTCTACGTGGCTGCTGCCTCAGCTGCACAGGTGGATCCTCCTCCTCAGCCTCATCCTCCTCCTCGTCATGCTCCTCATGTATGACACCGGACCCGTGCACATGACCTCCCTCTTCATCGCTGTGTCTAGAGTGGAAAGTAGTACCAAAAACATCATGGGAGCCCCATAGGTCAAAACCCCCTTTCGGGGTCTGCAAAGAAGAGCCTGAACCACATGCCCCGCTCCAGAAACCCTGTGAAGGCTGTGAAAATGCAAAGCTAGAATACTATGTACCACCGAATGTGTGACCCTGCCCCCAAGTAGATAATCCACCTAGAACTCCCTGAGAGCCATGCCCCCAAGTAGATCCTCCAGCATCAGAATGGGCCTGAGAACTCTGCCCCCAAGTAGATCCTCCAGCAGCAGAATGTGGCTGAGAACTCTGCCCCCAAGTAGATCCTCCAACATCAGAATGGGCCTGAGAACTATGCCCCCAAGTAGTTCCAGCACCTGCATAGCCATGACCACTCTGCTCCCAACCAGAGTCATCTAACGTGTGTGATGACGAGTCCTCTATAGCAGGGGGATGGACCCAAGGGATCCAATCACCATGACGAGGTGGCATAGGATACATCACTGTAGGAGTGTGCCTACGACTTAGGTCACCTCTAGTACGCAGCCCGGTACGTGTAAAAGCTGGGGGGGAGGCGGGGGGTTCTAATGGAGGTGCGAAAAACCCGTGTGATCTAGAGTGCTGTATATACCTTGTAATGCATCGTTCACAAGATCATCTTCCCTTGCCATGCCAGAATTCTCAATATTGTGGTAGGCATTGGACAACCCCTCAACCTGTTAACAGAAAGGATAAAGGTGTTATATACTAATTTTAGGTATTAGCATTGAAAAAGGTAAGTGACCATAAATTACTTTAATATAGAAGGAAGAAAACTTACAGCCACGGGGAGGTGCCCCTGGGACCCCTGGAAACCGGACCGGTCACGCCAAATTCTAGGGTTGATCATAAAGCGCCTAGTGACTTTGTTGTACCATTCAGGATACTGTGAACTACATGTAGGCCTTCTGGTCGCCCTGTAACGTGGCGGTGCAATTATGTCAGTATGTTGTGTGTCCCACATATGAAGCACATCCCGTAATATGGTAGGCCAACGTCTGACAGCCCCGTGAAATAAACTATGAGCAGAGATGCTGTAGGGACCCTCTGCAGATAGCCAAACTGCCTCGTGACTCGATCAGTGTAGCACCACTCTACAGTGGTCAGGTATATAAGGGGGGACGGAGCACTCATAAGCGATAGCTCATCATCAGAAATCTCTCGGGCCTCCTGTGCACAGTCAACGTAGGGCCTCTAGTTGAAGGAAGCCTCAGTCATGGTATCAAGGTCGTAACGAATGTCACAAACAATATATCTCTGAACATCTATACAATCTAAAGGGACCATCCACCTAAAACAGAAATGTGACATTACTTACGTGGAGGTATGACATCATTACATACAGTGAAGCTTAATAGTTTTTTCATTTACCTAAGAGCACAGGGATGCTGCATCAAATAGGGGTGTCGCTGTGTAGGAGCTAGTCCTGTAAATCTCTCATATATCTAAACCTAACATGGATAAGGAAATAAAATAAATATTAAATCTATCGTATCCTGAACACTAAAGTATAACATATGTCGGTAAGAACATATCTTATTTATCCAAACATGACATGGATAAGCAAGAAAATAAACATTAATCCTAAAACTTGAAAGAAGTAGAAGGGAATGTACCTATAAAAGCATGGACCCGCATATCTCGGCTACATCACCTATGCTGGACGAGCACAACCGCTTGTACAAATAAGCAAGACATGCACTACCCCAGCTGAAAGTACTGATCTGATCCAGGTCGCGCACCTAAGGCAGCAGGTTCAGTGGCATGCGATGTCCAGTATAGTTTGGGAACAGGGACCCAAGCAGCATCAGTACATGTGCACGTGTGTGGTACAACAGCTCCTAGTCATAAACAGGGCTGGCAGCTGACTGAAGCCGTGCACAATCACCGAAGTGCTGAACCAACCAACTGACCTTAATATTACCCTTCTCAATTACATCAGTCTCGTCAAGGTCAGGCGCCACACTTAAAAGCTCATATAGTAAATCAACATCTACTACATCTCCACTAGGAAGAACAGGCTGCCCCGTACTGCGAAGCCCTAAAATGTGGTAAACATCCTCAAGTATGACAGTAGCCTCACCGAAACGTAGGTGGAAAGTGTGAGTCTCAGGACACCATCTGTCCACGAAAGCAGAGATAACTCCAGCATCATGTTTCATCGTCCCAGTTAAAAGAACACCTAACAATCCAGCATTCCGTATACCCTGAATAACAGCCTGTGGAAGTGGATTGTCCTCAACTGCATCCCACTATGACTTAAAGTTTGAACGTATGCGTAGATGTCGCTCTTTGATCTGCAACAAATTTTTAAAAAACTTGTTAGGGAATTATGATTGCATGTAGAACCAACAATCACAACTGTGACCAAAAAATACTCATATCACTACACTAACTTTGATATATTTTATAAAATCGGGCAGCACCTCCTCTATTTATTGGACTACTAGTCGAGACTAAGCCCGACACCAACAATTCAACAATCACAACTGTGACAAAAAATACTCATATCACTACACTAACTTTGATATTATGACAATCACTTAATTTACACGTACATTATAACTATAAAAAAGCATCGAGGTTCATGCATATAATTTTGGAAGTGTAAAGTGATTCATATTTTTACCTTCCCATCCCAAACCAATTGTGACCGATGTTCATGCTGTTGAGTAAGCAAATCCTCCTGAATAGGTCCCGCATGAATTAATTCTCTTGCATCCATGTAATCCTGTACAACATATATTTATAAAGTGAGCAAATTTTCTCACATAATTATTTTAATGTAATGATTGAAATAGCACATAATTAATTTAACAACACATTATAATTTGACTAAGTTCAACATAATTACAATAATTTTACAAATTTGACTTGGTAGAGGTCACAAATGCTTAATTGTATTTGACTTGGTAGAAAATAATAAAATATTATTAATTTTTAAATTTTAACATAATATATGTTGTTATCATTTTTTTAATTTTAACATAATATATAATATTGTTAAAATCGATATTTTACAAATAATTTATTTATTATTCCCAACTAATTTTATTATATTATTTGATATTCTTCTACTTTTCCCCAAGTAAATAAACACAAATGAATCTTTTTAAACACAAATATACTAATCAATGAGCAAATTACATTCATAATTAAATTTTGCATTCTAAATAAGTTAATCAAAACAACACACATACATAAGGACTAATTCAATTCGACCACTAAGCTAATTAGATTAACAAGTTCGGAGATTAGTGACCATGAATTAAGCATCAAAATATAAGAGTATCAACTTAATCATGAAAAACATACACACAAAATTGTCTTTCATATACAAAAACCTAAAACTGAAAAAAAAATAATCCTAAAACTGAAAAAAGTTAATAACGATTACATAGATGTTTATTTATTCAACAAAATTATTCTTTTTTCGGATAATCATTATCCAGGTTTTCGTTATTAATTGAATTAATAACGAACATAATCTTTATCAATCAAAAGGTGGGAATCACAAACTACTTTCAAGTATTCTAAAATTTCAAGCCAAACATCTACTGATCTACATACACAATATAAGATTTGTCTTTGTTCAATAAGGACTAATTACAAATAATTCATGAATAAAAACTGGAAAAAAAAAAAACAAAACTGAGAATAAAACCTGCAGAGCGAGCTATTCAAGGCCAGGGAAGGGAGAATTTGTAAGCAGAACGCAGGATGATATGACACTCTACGGCTCTCACCGCCGTTGTGGTTGATTACATATCTGGGGCTCTGTTCTGTTTTGGTGTTTGGTGTGAATAAGGTTTGACTGCAACTTATACGTCGCTGTTATAAAAAAAAACAGGTTAACGCATTACCAACTTGCTTTACAGGGTAAAACGCATTACCGACATGCGTTTTGGTGCAAATTACACACCCAGAACGTAGGTTGGTCATGCGTTCTGGTGTTTTTTTTTTTTTTTTGAGAAAATGCGTTCTGGTGAAAATGATTGTTAAATGTACATTTTTTTTGTTATTCAATTTTTCCCAACCGATTTTCATTATTTTCATTCGATTTATTATATTATTTTCCCCATTTTTGGTATTCAATTTATTTTAAAATAACAATATTATTTTAAAAACAATTAACAATATTACTTTAATTTATGTAAAAAAAAATTACATTCAAATTTAATTTAAAAATAATAATATAAATATTCAGATTTTAATAAATTTGTTAATATTACATTATTAACATTACTAAAAAGTTATTGAAATTGTTAATATTACTATTTTAGTGAATATTTTCGAAATATTCATTGAACGACACATGTAATTATCTCTTCTTTTAATAAAATTGTTAATATTACATTGTTAAATAAAAAATTCAGATTTTAAATACAAACATTACTAAAATTTTTACACTTTTTTAAATAACGATACTTGGTTTTCGTTTTGGGGCAATACCCTTTGTGAATATTACATTATTAAATAGAAAATTCGGACTTGTTCACAAACATTACTAAATACAACAAGAAATAAACACCCATAAGTACAGTGAACAAATAATATTTTACAAAAAAATCAATGAGGCTAGAAACTAGTAATTAATTCCTCGAACCACTACATGATATCTCTTATCTCATTTCCTCGAAAATATAAATCTTATCTGATATCTTCATTTGGTAGATTTCATTCTGACAAA